>CBVK0100964423.1:0-10278 GCA_900067695.1 Picea abies | reverse complement strand
CTCTTCCGATCTCACAATAACGCTAACAAATGATAGGTGTTATGGAAATCATAGCGAAAAGAGGAATCCAATGGGATAGGGCCCAAATAAGGGTGTTGGGAAGGGGGTCATGTCCACAAAAAAAAGGATTAAAAATGATAGGCACCATGACGATTAGAGCGAAGAGAAGAATTCAATGGGATAGGTCCCAAACAAGGGTGTCGGTGGGACCACTATACTCATACTTTGACCTAAAGAATGTTGCAGCGACAAAATGACCAAATTTTTAACAGGAAAAATTGTGTAGGAATTTCACAACCAGAATGCAGTAGGCAGGGTTGCACGACAACATATCTCTTATGTTCATTTCCCAAGGGTTAGATTTTTCAGGGTTCCTACAGACAAGGGTTTTCCCTATGGTATATCTCTCATATATATGTGCAATTTCGAACTATAGTACTCAACCCAATATCTTGAGGCACCAACTAAGGAAGCTCGACCGTACCCTTAGCCATACTACCCAATTACCCAAGTACTAGAGGGTATCTTCTCGAGTGTTGTTCTTGGTGTCATTATAGTATTCAAGCGGTCGATCGGTTGATCTAGAACCGGTTTTGGGAGACCCAATGGACTCCCTATATACTTGACGGGACTCCCTATATGCCTTCTACTCCAACTTATACCAATTCTACCTTCTAAAGAACATTCTAGAGGAATATCTTTCTAGAAGCAAGAGCTTCTTTTAAGCCTTCCTACATTATACTTGTTCACATTATTAAATTGGTCTTACTAACTAATGTCAGCCTTTATTAAATGGAAAATATATTATTCTACCTATGTGAGGGTTTTGGGAGGATAGGTCCCTAACAGAGATCATGTAGAGTGGATATTTAACCTCTTTAGTGCTACTATGTAATGTATAAACCAACACTTCAGAGAATATTCTCTCCACTGTATATTGAACATGTCCCTTATACATTAATTTTGGATGTATCTCAGTTGCAATAATGATATTGGTAAACTAGTTGAAGAAGGATTGAAAGGAGTTCAAATATAAAATATGAGGCCTCACCTACCTCAAAATACTGAAGAACTCTTTAAAATTGTTTTGAAAGAGGGTGCCTCACAATAACATGTCTCCTTGTATGTATATGGGAAATACCATGGATTATGTTGGTGTTCTCGTTTCAGGGGAAATGCCCTTCACCTAAAACTAACATTCCCAATCCCTCAAGTAAACTTTGTTGGCAATGTTTTGTCGTTTGATTTTCTGATTTTTCACAAACTATACTTGAGAAACATGAATAACTTACGAAGAGATTACTCTTCTTCTCTCTCCATTCTCTCAACATATGAAGTTGGTTGCATCTCAACATTTTTGTCTCATTGGTTTGTCATATAGGTTATAAACAAGGATCTCCTATGCTTCCCACTTTTTGCATTCTTTCATTCATGAACCCCAAATGATTTTGGGTGCTACAACCAATGGTTTTTCCTTTGGGTACTTAGTAAAAATTCTTTGAATAAAGATAATAATAAGGAAAGACTTCATGTTCATGGTGCATTTTCCAAAATGCAACCACTAATTTCTTCAACTATAAGGTTTTTTTGCATGAAGTTAAATCCATCAATCTGGTGTGATTTCATGTGTTTTTTCATACAAATAGGCAAATGAATTTTTGTACAAGGGTTCTCTGCTCTGAGATTTTGTAGTTAAATAAACCCCCTTGCTCAACAAATTCATGACCATATAAAGACCAGGGTGAAAGTAGTATAACACCAATTCCTTGAACCCGAGGCTACTTTGAGATTTTGTAGTGAAATAAACCCCCTTCCTCAACAAATGCATGACCATATGTTAGAAGAAAGAGAGGGGAGAAAGTGGTATAACACCAAGCCCTTGAACCCACATTTAAACCCAAGGTTATCCTATTACAGTGGCATATCCCTATGTTTGGATGTCAGTGTAGTTGTTCATTTATTTTTACTTTTGTGATTTGTGATTTGTTAGCGTATAAGAGTTTCTTCACATTTCCATACTAGGGGTATGTTGGCAGGTCAAAATGACCCTGGTCAACAATAGGGGTTACCCCCGATAAAAAAATTCAATTATACTCTTCATCATTTGGAAAAAGGGAACCCATTTGGATTGTCCCAGTAGTCATCACTGATTTTGGGGTTTACTAGTTTCAGCCCAATCCATTGTTTATAGTTTTCTGAAGTTTATAGTTTTCTGAACTAAAGAATGAAATGCAACTAAACTAGTATGTAAATTCATGTATCTAGACATGACTAACATCGACTAGAAAGAAATCACCAGACCATACATGCTCATATCAATGACCCGTGAATTAGTTCCATAAGAATAAAGATAAGAATATGAATAAATGACTACAAACCCAGAATAGTCCAACATTTAAACAAACATCCACTGTCATGTGCTCACATATTTAGACAAACATTTCCAAAAAATAGAAGTAAGAATGAAACAACTACACATAAGAATAGTCTACAGTGTGAAATGTATTCTTACACAACCCTAGTTCTAAGCAAAAGCAACAGAATAGTCCATAGCAGATACACACAAGAATCAAAGTTCTCCAGAAAATGGCTTGGCCAAAAATGGTTTCTCCTCATTAAAAGTTTCAACAATAGTATATGAAAGATCCAAGAGACAAAATCCTCTTCTTTGAATACAATGACTCTATTTATTAAAGTTCCTCTTGATTTTTGGCCTTCTACTTTCTTGACTCTTGACCTTCTATTTACAAACTTTTGTCCTTTTAGTGTTTACAAGCCAAGATGGATTTTGGCACTAGTTTTCCTCATACAATACAATCAATGACTTGCACACCATGGGTATCCTTTCTTCTTTGCTTGGAACTTGTATATGAGGAGAATAAATGCCTTAATTTAAATATACACTTTATATTTTTCCATTTGAGTTTGATTTCTTCATAAAAGTGGTTAAAATATATTTAAAGATAAGTGGTTAAAGTGGTTAAAAGTCTTGAAAGATAAGTTTGAGGGCTTATGATATCATGGCATCGTCAATCCAATGGGATCTCTTTTACCCCTTGGAAAATATTGGTCAATTGTCATATTTCTCTTCATGTGTAAAAACTCATTTTAGAGGTGTTAGATTTGCTTCAATAAATTTATTGCAATCTTCCACTGCTCTTGTGTATGTACCAACCTGAGTTTGAGCAAATGCTTCATTACAATAGTATACATCATTATTGCTAGACAAAAATGTAACCAATGTATACATATCAATAGCCTTCAAATATCATGTTGGAAGACATGGCAGCATTGACTATAACTCTCTACATGAATCTTGTCCAACTAAGGTGAAGGAGTCAATCGATAAATGAGGTTGCATCGACTCATCTCAAGACCTTGTGCCAAGCCTGAGAAACATCTACGAGACATTTTATTGTAACTTCAAGATCCTCAATTTCAATTCATGGAGCAGGTTCAACTTTGTCATGACCTTGATTGGGAGGGATGTGCCCCATGTCACACTTTCTTGAACTTTGGAGTGATATGTAATGTTGGTGGACTTGAGGGGTTGTTGAGGCCTCAACATGGTAGAAATAAAAAGGGGTATTAAAAATTCCATTAAAAAATGGATACCTAAGATATCGAGTAAAAATAAGGGTTTTAAATTGTAATTATGTATTGTGAGGGGGGTTCAGCAAAAGGATTTTGGAGGGGTTTTTTTTCAATATCTAGTGAAATTAGGGGTATTTTTTAATATCTCGTGAATGAACATGCTAGGTATCAAGTTTGCTAAGTGAAGCCCCCATGCTACATTGTTGATACTAAGGAACATCCATTTCAAAGTCCAAAAACACTCTAAATTTGTAAAAGTGTTTGAAAGAGACAACTAACACATATATTATTGTTATTTAATAACATTAGGTTGAGGTGGTTTGACAAGATGGTTGGGAGGCAGGTCTTGCATTCTCCCCACCCAGTTTTAAATCTTCAATGAGACTCTGGCCCATTGTGATAAGGCTAGAAAGGCACATGTGTTTCAACCCTTGCTAAGTCACAAGTTATTAGTATATCTAGCTTGCAAGCTATCGGATATACTCTTGGGTTATAGTGGTCACTAGTTGGTTTGATCTTGGACCTAGCCTAAGTCACTCTAACGAATTATCAATTCCCATAGTTTAAAAAACAAAAAAAAACATCCATATGAAATGCTAATACTTTTGAATTTACTATTGGCACATATCCTCATATCCTTCTCTTAACAAATGTTTTCACACCCCTTCAATAGCGAGGGTGTTTATGTATAGGTTAAAAACTCAAATAACCTTTAAAATTGAACCTTAAGGTTTGAAATACTTCTTCGTTTAATTATACCAAAGCTAGTATTTGAAACGAAATATCTTACCTCGCCCTCTAAAGCCACCATTTTACCTATTATGATTCCATTTAACTTGATCGCTCTATGATATACTCTCAATGTGCTTTAATTCTCTTACGGTACAATATGATCTATTGATTTTACAATGTACATGACTGGATCATATCTCCATATACTGTCAATTTTTATTGTAATTTTGTAAATAACTTGTCAATTTAATTCTAATTCTAAATATTTGCATGTATAGAATCAAAATAGAATTCTAGAAACAACAACTAAGTTAAAACAAAAAATAAAAGCCATTTTCAATATATTATGGAAGGGAACCATTTCTATAATAATGTGGAGGCATCACATTTTCACGTACTAGTTCAAAATATAATACATGCGTTCAAAGATGGAATTTAGGTCCATGATATACTTTGTTCCTATAACTACAAATTTTCCAAAAAGAAAAATAGGCACAATCATTCTATAGGGCACTCTTATCCGATATATCAAGCTAGGAAAATCTTGAAGTTTGAGAGGATAGTTTTTCTTCTTAATCATTCAGGCAAAGTGTATAGCAAATTTTAGGGCAAACAATATGCACCTGTGACAAAGTAATTAAATGATGTAAAGAATAGGATATATATCATTGGATCTAAATGCTTTGTATATCCAATCCTATACAATATTTATTACTCTGCTATGAGGTACATATTGGCATGGTGATATTGGGTGTTGTGTTTATTTTATCTGGTGCACTAGATTTTGGATGTTTTCAAAGAAATTTGGTTGAGTTTGAAACAAGTGGTCTTTTGAGGGAGAAAAAATCATTAACGGTAGACCTTCTGGCTTTGACAACATAGTCAATGCATGTATAGAAATATCTCTACTATAAATTCAAATAATCAAATAGGATTTCTCCATTTGTCATTAGTTGTTATTAACTAACAACAATATCATATTTTTGCATCTTAGTTTTAGGTGTTGAAGCTTGGAATGTGCCTATGACCATATGTTTATACTATTGATCCAAAACAGGTCCGAGCGAACAAATGAGATTAAGACTCAGTGCCTGCAAAGAAATTTGGTTACTAACAAAGGTGATCAAACTTTGTAAAACTTGAATAAGACAATAATGTGAGTGAGAAAGAAAAATGAGAGAATTTAAAGAAAAAAATAATAATGGAGACGAGAAAAGAGTGAGGAATGGGAAACAAAAGGTTGGCCTGTTGACCTTCTCATTACCCCAAATCTCCCTATTCCTCTCATAAATTTCACTCTCAAAGGGTCCTTTTTGGGCCAATGAGAGGAGAATGGAGAACAAACCAAGAATGCATTGTAACCAATGATTACCAGAATGAAGAACTAAGCCACGTTCAAAATTAATTGTTAGTTTTATTGTGATTGTTGGGTTATTTGTTATTGCATAAAGGTCATACATCTTTGTGATTTCTTGTGGTATAACTCATTCCTTATTATGCTGAATTTATCAGGCATTTTGATTTTGCTTGTATTGGATGTTGAAAACTCTATTCACTATGGTAAACAATTACTTGTCCAACTCCATATTACTCACATATGTATGGGCAGTATGTTCCTTGTAATAGTTAATTCATGTAAACCCAACACCTAGAGAATCCAAACCATCCATTTCATGAGAATTGAGATCAATGGTTGTTATGAGTTGGTCATTGCATTTATCTAGCTAACTTGTAATTTGATTTCTTTTTTTTAAAACACTTAAATGGTGTGTAGCTAGTATCGATAGCCCGCAAGCCAGAACTAGCAAGCACTTGTGCCTTGGCAAGGGTCAAGGCGTCCTAAAAACACTCTCATAAACAGGTTACACTCAAGGGGGGTGCCTACCTTTTGAGCCTCATCACAGCGGACCAAATATTAATCATAAACATGTACAGCTTCTACCCCTACTAGTTATGAACCTATGACCTCCAAGGAGAAAACACATATTCTTAACCATTAGACCCACTCAAGTTTGGTGCCTACCTTTTGAGCCTCATCACAACGGACCAAATATTAATGATAAACATGTACAGTGTCTACCCCTACTAGTTTTGAACATGTGACCTCCAAGGAGAAAACACATGTTCTTAACCATTAGACCCACTCAAATTGCACAACTTCTAATTTGATTTCTATATTATAGATATTCTTTTCTATTGAGACGTTTGCATTATCTCTGGGTCGAATTTCTCATGTTGGGTTGTTTTCCCAAATACCTAAGCCAAATCCTTTACTACTTATGTGTTTTCGACCTCCCACGGGCCAGTGGATGATTCCCACGGGTAGTAAGGCATTTTGTTTGTAGAGGTGAGGTCATACACCATCATACAGCAGTTGTATAGGTAGTGCACAGCTCATAGGTACTCTTTCTCTCTCTCTGGGCATATCAATTAAGCAGCAGTCTAAACATTCTACCTTTAGGAAGTTTTCCGGTGACTTTTTCCGTTTGAATTTGCCCGAAATTTGGTGAGAAATGGTTGGATCTGCAGATTTGAGTGGCTAAGTTTGTATAATCCAAGTGCCTCAAGGGTTTTTCAGCAGGCTGAATCTATTTATGCATTCAGAAATGCAATTTAAACAATAGAAAATAGCGATTTTGTCCAGATTTACATCGCCGAATTCCAACCAAAAAAACCCAAAAGATAGAACGTTTAGCCAAAGCCTATCAATTAATTGTTGGATGTTTTAGTTAATTTTCCACTAATGGGTGTTTCATTTCCATGCTAGTCTATTTAATTACATAGTTAGGCGATTATGTGACTCTCCATGGTGCAAAAGAAAACTTGACGTGGGATAAGCCCACAATTGATGCAATTTTTAAAAACGTTGCAAGGACACCTCTGTTTTCCACTCGAGCTCTGTGGATTTTCTACGGCCAAGGTTCAGATTTGCACCATACAGGTTCACTGACCTTTGAAATTTCATACGGAGTCCACAATATATTATGTTGTGGTTATGGGAGTGCCCAAATCGTTTGTAAAGTGAAGGGAGCATTGTGTCTATCAGTTTATACATCCAAGGAAATCCAGTTGCATTCAGAACAAATATTTATATGTCCATATTTTATTCTGTGGCATAAGATGACAACGAAATGATGTTTGTGCTATAGAGGCATTGCCAATCACCATTGGTGAATGGACGCCCAACATATTTGGAGGAGAAGAGGCCCGTTGGCTTTAGAACCATACATAGACGGTTCCACCTAGAAGAGGTGCCTTTCCAAATGATGTTGTGTGTGGGTATGGTGGTTCTGAATAATACCAAAGCGTTGATCAATTTGGCTCTATCGCTGCATGATCTATTTTTAATTTGAAATATGACTGACCAGAATGGTGTACTATGTTGAATTCACTCAGGTTGTTTGAAGCTTTGGTGTACTGGGATAAGATATGCAAAAGAATTGTTACAATTCGCTTTCTTATCTAATTCTTTGAGAATACCACTACTTAATACCCAAGAAGCAGTTTGTTCATTGAGACAACGGTGGGCCATCTATTGGCATAATACAGGTCTCTCATTTGCAAATTAATTATTATATGAAAATCTACATGTATGTACACACATATGTATATTAAGTCACATGATTCAGGTTCGAGTTTAGGTTGAGAAATGATTAGATTCGATTCGAGTTTGAATTTTCCAATAAAATTTAGATGAAGTTCAGTTTTAAGTTCAACTATATTACCATAATCGAACCTCATCCCAAACCTCAATAAAATTCTCCTTCAAATGCATCCTTAAGTTCCAATTCAGGCATGGATACCAGTTCGCTCAAGTTTGACATTAAGTTCGATGAACCTCAAGTTGTTTTTGAGGTTAGTCAAATTTCAAACCTTGAACTTTAGGTTCGACTCGTAACTTACAATCATGCATTACACAAGCAACAAAGTGACTACTAACATATGCACCTTAGGGGTCATTTCACTTTTCTTAACCTTTCTAACACTGTCCACGGATTAAAAAAAATTCTTAGTGACTACTAACATATGCACCTTAGGGATCATTTCACTTTTCTTAACCTTTCTAACATTGTCCAAGGGTTTTAAAAAAGAATTCTTAAAAAAAAAAAAATTTATTAGAAGCTATATTCAAATGTTGTTTTTATATGTGTACAATCAAAATGAACACTAACCTTTCCAAACTATCTACCCCTTAAATTTCCCATGTCCCTAGGTAGGTACATGGGTATGTTGAGGAATATTTTCCAATGTCCCTAGGTACATGGCTATGTTGAGGAATATCCTTGAAAGAGAGTAAAGATGCTTCATGGCTTGGGACATTTAAGTAATGCTTTTGGTAGGGTTGAGGGACATATAGATATCATTGATAGTTACTAATATTTTTCTTGAAAGAGAAGGAGGAAAAAATTGAAGTAAATGAATTTAATTTTTTTTAATAAAATTCATTCCAATGTATAATTTGATGTGTTGCCATATAGTAGTTTAAATTTCTAAAATATGAAGAGTTCAAAGTTATTTCTAATTAGAGTTTTAAAAGATTAAAGGTTTCCTGTAAACTTTAACAAACCATCTTAAACACAACATAAAGATTAGAGTTTTAGATTCTTGTTATTTAACAAACCATCTCAATCACAACATAAAGGGAAGGATGAAAAAAATTTAAAAATAATTGTATAGAATTCCAAATGGACCAAAAATGTGTATAACATCAAAAATTAATAATTAATGGCCATAAAATTATATAACACTTTATTAAATAATGCTTCATATATGACTCCACATTCTAGAACCTATGTAATTTGATGTTTGTATTTTTATCTAACTTATTCATTGAACATATTTTATATGTAATGATTGCATATTTATTGTTTTGGACTTTTAATTTAAATATTTTTGAAATGTTTTGTATTCTATTTGGATTCCACTATCTTGTGAAATTTGGGTGTATGTTTTCCTAGTCTCCACATTGTTGATATTATGGTAGTTGTGGGAGGTATTAACCTCCACATGTAACCCTGACAAGAATAGAATATTCTGGAAAGCAAGAAGAAACCCTAAAGCATTGAACATAACCCTAGAAGACAAGTCAGCAAAAGGAAATATTTAATATTGCGTTTTTAGCCTCCAGAATGAGAAGTCAGCGCAGACAGCTAAGGAGGAGCAGTATAAATACAGGATGTCAAAGCTCATTTGACACACAGCTCGCAACTGCAGAAATTTAGTTGTGTGCAAGTCTGGAGAGTAGCTGCAGTTGTAGCTACTACAACTTGTATTTTTGGTTTTAGTCTTGGACTCTCTCTTGGTTATGGTTTGGACTTTCTGCTTGGTATGCTAACTCTGGAGAGTGATACACTAACTTGATTGGCTATTAGGCCTAAGGTTTGCTTCCGGAATTATTCTCTATCAAGGTTAAGGTGCTCAGGGGTGGCTTCGGCCTATGGTTGGGTGATAATATTGCTATATTGTCTATGGTTAAATGAGCATGCCTACTTTCTAACAAGTTATGGGCCCACACTATCTTCGGACATTCTATCACTAGAAGATAGATTGGGAGAATTTGCTCAGTTACAGTTGCAATTATAGTCAAAGTTTTTGTTGCGGCAACGAAACCCTAACCCTCTTGTTAAGGCACCTTAACTGAAGAGATTGACGCAATTTCTAGATATCCTAGTGTGCCCTAACCTAGCGCACCTCCTCGTACTCTCAGCAAGCTAAGATGTCAAGTTTGAGTTTTTGGTCAAAGGCAAAGGTTAACCAAGTCAAAGCAGTCATGACTTACTCTATGAAGTTGGAAAACAAGTTAGAAGGGGCTTCTAACTTCAAAGCATGGAAGACAAGGATTGACCTCATCCTTACCAAGAATAAAGTGTTGGATATCGTGAAAAGAAAGATCATGGAACCATAGTTTGAAGAAGGAAAAGAGAAGGAACCTCAGAACGTTGCAGTTATGGA
>CBVK0100964422.1:0-10278 GCA_900067695.1 Picea abies | reverse complement strand
ATTGGGTCCATTACCCAAATCTTTGTGCTACCAGAATTCGCTACTGAACTTTCTTCAAGGGTTGACATCAATGACAATCAACCTAAATAATAAACATTCTCCTCCTCTAGCGATGATGTGGCTGCTGGTTACATGGAGTATCTCTCAGTATTTGCAAATACTGGGCCTTCGGCCCTCCGTCATGCTTGTACAGGTCTACAACATCCTTGGAGACCTGAAGTCCTGAAGTTTCCTTCCACTCCAGAATCTAAGGTGGAGCTCTATCCACCCTTATATCCGATGGTTGAGATTTCTCCACACTTAACACATGGTTTAGACTTGACAAGGGGGGGTCTAACACCTAACTCACGACCAATCCTACGATGCCACATGGGACCAACTAGACACACCACATCACCATAACGTACATGATCCCGTCTACTTGGAGTTGGACACTACAACAAGGGAAACTTCAGTGCTTCAACACTTAGGCATTTAACACCCCCTCCTATATCCTCGAATATCCTTGAGTCCCAGATTCCTAAAGTATCAAAGCCTCATAATTCCTTGCCCTAAATACTTCGGCCTTCAACCTTCATGATGGTTTCTTCGCTTGAACCTTATATCTCCCGGAGTAAGACTTTGTCAAAGTCCTTACATTGTCCCCTCTCTAGTTGAGCGAACGGTTTAGAAAGGTTCCCAATGGATCCTCGATCTACGATCTACAACACTCTCAAATTCCTTCCCTCGATCTGATGGTTGAAGAGATTCTGCCACTACAGGATTTTGCGAGATCACGACCTTTCTCATTTTTAACCATTCGATTTCCCCATATTTTTACTTGTTAGAGAGGTCAAAAGGGGAGACAACTGCTTGTTGTCATTAATAGTACCACTTACTCTATCCTTCCACTATACTCGATCTAATAGTAGAGAAGCATCTCGAAGGGTCCTTATATCTATGGCTTGCGTTACTTTTCAACTACGACGATCAGGGACTCCAACCATTTCCAACTATTTCACGCCCGGAGTGGGTCAACGCTGAATGACCGTAACTAGTATCTGACGATCAGGAAGGGTCCTTAAGGATCCTTAGATCAACAACTTGGGTTACTTCGTGACTTTGACATTCAGGGGTTCCAGTCATTTAACACATTTTTACTTCCGGAGTAGGTCAACACCAAATTGACCATAACATATATCTAACGGCTAGGGAAGATCCTAAGGGTCCTTAGATATATGACTCGCATTACTTCGTGGTCAAAAATTTGGTCAGGGTTTAATGATAGGGAATATCCCATGGTAACGGATAAGAGATCGCCAGTTGTTGGTCAAACCATATTGTAGTTGTGTCAGTATGTTTCCTTCGACAGGATTGGAGTGTTGTGAAGTTCAAACTTTCCAGAGTCCTAGACCTCCGAAGTTCTGAAGCCCAGAATATTTGGCTCCTTTTGAGCATAGCGAAGGGTCCCAGAACCCTGGTCATATGGTACCTTGAAAATCCCCATAGGGCTACACTCTTAAATATTACCCAATATTTGGTTAAGTCCGTGGACTTGAGCCTACAGTCACTTGGAAGAATGGTTTGAAGGAAGCACATTCCATCGACAGGAATCAAATTCTATAACAGGAAAGGGGATTTCAAGAGATGGACAAGATCATAATTGTCCTGTAGAGTTCGTCCCAACTCTGTATTCATGGATTTTATCCTTGGAAAATCCCTTTGAGGATCTTCCAACCAACATAGAGGCCAAAGTCTTATGCCCCAAATTCATTTAAAACTCATTACTAATAATCCTCCTTTGCTAAACAAGATTAAACAAAAACACATTAACAAAATGTGATATTCAAATTCTACTTCAAAATTTTGAGGCCACAAGGCCATAAAAGTTACTACTTATACTATTCAACAAGATAGAAAAATTATGCCATCATTTAGCTCGAGAAAACTCATATTATAAAAAAATCAAGCAATACAATATAAACTCAGAATCACACTTATCTGAAACTTGGAAATTAGTTGGAAACTGCTGAAAGTGGTTCCCTTTTCCACCCAACCATAGGCACAGTTTCTCTTGGAGTATTCCTCCACTGACCTCCCCCTAGCTAGGTCATGATGCCACGAGATAGATTCTTCTTTTTCTCAGCAAGGGACAAAGGTTACTCTCCTTTTCCCACATGAACCTGGTAGTTCGGTTTTCTATTCACCATGCAAGGGAGCTTATTGTGATCACTCACTCAATCATTGCAACTTCATTTATCAGCTTGATTAGAAAACATTGTCCAGTCTCTCCTGTATATAGAACAAATTATTTCTCAGTTCTCTTCAGAACTAGAGAGCCTCGCACGCTCTTCTCTTCTTCAGGAATGGTCCTCGAACCCATTCATGTGTCTCTTTTTCTTCCCTCCACCCCCACTATTTTTTCCTTCTTTTTCTTTCCTTTCCCAACAATATTTCATTGGTTATATTAGGAAGCTTATGGATGGGTAGTATGCCGATATCCTCATTGAATCTTGAGGAAGAATTCCCAACTACCAACCTGACTAGTAATTAAGTTTTTTGGGCCAGAAGACTGTTCTGGGTTTGAGAAATTTATATCCAGTAGAGTATCATCTTGGAAAGGGTCATATCAACCATTACTGGTTCCCCTTTCCATCCCCTCTCGTGCATCATGATATATAATGGAAACCCTCTTTCAACAATCATGCCACAATTTCCTTTTTATTGAATAACACGATATATTTACATTACCTTTTATAGAAAGGTTCATTGTCTTTCCAATATTCACATGACATATATGTCCATAGTCTTGTTCACCCTTAAAAGGAACACCGCCCTGGTATTCTACCTGCCGCTGTGGTTTTTATGTACAACAATGAACAAAAAAGGGTATGTTTGTTTCATGGCATCCTCCAATTCCCAAGTGGCTTCATCTGGTCCAAATTGTTTCCACTCAACCTTGACTTGGGAAATGGTTTTTTTCTTGAGTGGGATCTCTTTCATGTCTAGTATGCATTGTGGTTATGGTTGTAATTATCCCTCTGGTTTCACCTGAATCACAAACTAGTCAATTATATGATTAGAAGCATGTACATATTTCTTCAATAATGAAACATGTAAAACATGATGCGCTTTTACTGTGGGAGTTTTGACGCTTGAATCCGTTAGGACCGAAACGAAAACCTCACGAGGATATTAATCCTCTTGCATTTTTATAGAGGTGGTACTCCTCTTTTTTTTTATGATAATCTTTGAATTTTAGATTTGAGAAATGATATAGGACTTTGAGAAAGTCCACTATTATATTCAAAGAAAGATAAAACTTGCAGAAAATGAAATGTTTTATTTTAAAGATAATTCCTGAGAGATAAATAGGAACCTCATACATCACACATTTGAAAACATAAATAAAATTTCCTCACATCCATCATAGCGAAAATAAATATTTCCGATCACACACAAAAATAAAAGAAGATGATCTGTACTCATAAGAGAACTTTAATAGAGTAGACACATGTGGAGCTCAAAGGAAGAAAATGATAGACCAATTTCAAATATTTAATACTCAAAACTTAGAGTTATAACACACCATCAAAACTGGTCTCGACTTAGTTCTCTTGGGATTTCTAAAAAAACAGTGGAGTTTATTACCATACTTTGAAATTAAAATGTGTTTATGGAGAGGACTAGGATTAGGGCTCCTGTGGACCATAAAAGTAAATATAAACAATAAATAGACTTTGGAGAGAAGATGGTGGGCAAAGGCAGAGTAGCAAGACCTGGAAAAAAGACAAGAATAAGTTATTAGATTTCGGCTAAACCTTTCTAGTCAAATAATCAGAGTAACTGGATGAAAAAATGATAAGGAAAGCAAAATGTGATCAAAATAAACTTACTATAATGGTATCTCTCATGTTTCACTTGCTTTCTATTGTCCTTTTAGTTTCCTCGCTGACAGTTATAGGAACTGTCTCAACCGTTGTTTCTTGGCCCTCTTTAGTTAATTTATCAATTGCCATCTTAAACCAATCTTCAATGTAATTCCTCATTGGTGCAACATTTATTTCATGCCTAATTTTGATATCAAACAATTCACCTTCTAAATATTTTAGGTCATGAGAAATATCGTGGATTGACTCTTCAATATCTTAATCTTCACGTTTGAAAGTAAGAGTTGGCTCTGGCAACATTAACATCTTGCGGAATATTTGAGGTGAAAGAGAAATCAGAGAATGACCCTGGAGTTGTATAATTATTTGATTTGGTACGTACTTGTACACACACGATGCAACAATTTCCTAACAATCAAAAACCTCAGTAACACATCTAGCATGGGCAATTCCAGATGTCCAAATTACATTCCCATCTTTTTGTGCAGTAGGAGGGGAGGAATAGTACCAATATGCTCTCGAACACTAGAAGTTTTGATCTTCACGGCCAAATATATTAAGAGTGTCACGACATGACTTTTGTCGAATTGATGCTTCCATTAGGTTGATGAAACTATTTCTTCAGTTGGATAATAATCTCACATAAACGCTTTTGGAGAGATAATGAAATTTTAATCCTTTGGCAAATGAAGATTAAATGAGATTTTAATGAAGAATTCCTTGAGCCTTTCTCCATTAATGACGATCTTTTCAGGGCCTACATAACATTGTTAGCATTTAAAAGTACTTAATGCGTATTGGAAAAAACAACAAAATGGCCAGGAAGGGCAAGAGAGAATTCCAATATAAGATTTTTGTGAACCCGCCAACCCAGGAACCCGCCAACCCACAGTTGTAGAGATGATAAAAAATATACTAAGTGTATAGGAATGGTCGGTTGGACTCGCATGCATGAAGAATGAACTACTTTGGAGCCCGACACCTGTGACGAGGCTAAATTTTAATTTATGATCGAAATGTAGATCACGAAACTTAAAGTGCAAAGTGAGTATCATGGGAAAAAAAGGAGAGTGAATGTTTGAACCCGCGAACCTGTGATATTGAAGAAAAAGTTAAGTGTTGAAACAAACTTATGAAATGAGTAAGTGGGTGAAAAGGAAGGTCCGCCAACCCGCGAATCCACGAATTGAAATCTGGCTAAGTATAGTAACTAGAAAGGGAGAAAAGAAGGAATACTAGGAAAAGGGAATAAGGGCGGGTACAGAAGGGGGAAAATAAATGGAGTAAAGAAGTGGGGAAAATAGATTATCAAAGAGAAAAAGGGAAGCACGAAATAGTCTCAACAAGTACTCACATACACCTACCCATAGAGATATGGCTTGCGCAGTCCACCCCTATGTTGGACTCATGCATGACCAGCCCTATGATGACACAATATCTCTTAATTACTTCCTATATGATGGATCACCTGGTTGGAGCCTTTCTCGCCCTATCCTATATGCGAGACCTCACTAAGATGTCTAGGGGTGAATCCATGAATCAGAATCGCACATTTTGGCAAGGGATCACACGAAAATAGTGAAATCGGAACCTTGATCGAGGTAGTTTGTAAGCCCTAGATCAAGCACTTAATAAATCCCTTGATCAAAAAAATTTCAACATCCTCAAAGAACCTCGATTGAGGTCTTGGGTAGGGAGAAATGTACCCGTGATTGAGGTATAGATCTCAATTGAGGGTTAAAAGCTCAATTGGCCATCCTTTTATTATGAAATGGAAAACATGCAAGTGAGCCTCTTCTTCACTTTCTCCATAGTGAAAACACAACTACAAGCTCAATCTAGTGTTTGACTACCCTCCTCTTCACCCATGACAACACCTACATCATGGAATCTAACTCAAGAGGTAGGTAGTTTTTTATATAAATTAAAGTAATTATTTAACTCATTTATTTAAACTTTATCTACTAAATATAGTAGTTATGTTGTTGGAATTTAATTTTTTGGTTTAAATTGTATAAATTGGTAGTGTTTATGCTATCGGTTTTATTTCCATCTATGTATTGACAAGAATAAATGTTGCTATGTTTTTTGGATTCAATACATTGCTATGATATTTGGGCAAGTGTAGGTTTTATAGATAACATGACTGCCCAAACTCGTAGTTGATGAGAATCTCTAAGAACAATAATAGCTCCATAGTATAGTTGATGATAGGCTGTTGAGCTTAGTTCTATCACGAGGAGTGGAGGTATTTTCAAAAAGTGGTGCCATTGGTAGCACCTTCTTTTTTTCATGGTTAAAATTATAACATTTTTCAGCCATGGCCTTAAAACCTCGTATTGTTACCAAAAAAAAAATTAAAATCAACCCCCAGATCGAAAAATGACACTAACAGTGACATCGTTTTTTCAAGGTTAAAATTACAACTCATTTGAAACCATGGCATTAACCATCTATACCATTACAACCAAAATCTTAAAACCAACCCATGAATCAAAAAGTGGTGCTCCAGTAGCACCCCTGACCCATTTTATATCGCTAAAGTTGCTACATCTTTCAAACCAAGCCTTGAAAATCAATGCCCTTGCAACAAAAGTTTTAAAATCAATCCTCAAATCGAAAATTGCAACATTTTCTTAACCATAACCTAAAATCCTAATATTATTATAAAAATAATTCAATGATAAAATTAATAATAAAAGACAAAAACTCAAACAAAGAGAAAAAAAATGTTTTTTTTTTAAATAAAATTTAAATAAATAAATAAGCATTTTTTTTTTTATTAATATGTATATATATAATTTTGAAAGAAAAACAAACACACTAATAATAATAATAATAATGGAAAACAAATTTACACTCTTCTAAAACTAAATTTAGTTATCAGAAAAAGGGAAAAAAAACAAAACAAATATATTTTTTTGTCAAAATAATGAAATAAAATAAAATTATATATAAATTTTAAAAAAATGCAAAATGGTGAAGGGAAAGGGGGCGAGGGGTGATTTTGATGCCCCCACTCACTTTCCCTACTTTCCCTACTTTTGGCTCCTTCTACAAAGAGTATTATATTGCGTGCATTTTAAAATCTGCAAGTTATAGTTATGAGCATGCAGTGTTTCAGTTGAATTTAGGTGGATAGATTTGGTTTATTTTGGTACAAATAACGATGTACAATACGGTTTTATTCACCGTACATGAATAATAGTTTATGATCTCACGGAAGCTGAAAATGAAAAATACAATGGACCTGTATCAAATGGTTCTGGCGAGGTACTAAATGACGACGTCGAGTGCCATTCACTGACATTCAGTACCAGATAAAATATAAGTATGAAATGATAGCACATGGTTGTGACATAAATTGAAATAAAGAAGTTGGTATGAAATGACAGCAGAGCACATGGTACCATGTGACGCAATTGCGCCGGACTCCTTTGTATCTGTTTATGTCATCATTCATACATATAATCGGTTCAAGAACGTTTTCTACTTGGTGTATTATATGCTGACGGCCATCAATATACACAACTTGCTGTGCAGCATTGAATGCGAAATGTGGTTGTAGGCAGTATATACATTGTTAGATATATTTAGGTGATTCAACAGTGTATATATTACTTGTTTTAACAGTGTATATATCACTTGCTGCAACATATATCTCCACTTATATATCAAGTTGATTCAACAATATATATTATTTGCTACAACATTCAATGCTACATAACAGGCTGTATATTGTTGACCCAGTATCGTTCTTCTAAATCTTGCTACAACATTCAATGCTGCAGGCTGTATATTGTTGACCCAATACCATTCTTCTAAATCAAATTTAATCCGTTCAATAGATCATCTCTGTACCTTTTTTTCACTCCAACTAATACTTATCCACTATGAATCTGTACTTTTTCACTCCAAATAATACTTATCCTCCACAATGAATCTGTACTTTTTCACTCCAACTAATACTTATCCTCCACCGTGAATCTGTACACAGTCAGCGTTATTGACTAACCTTCATATCCATTAGAATTGAGCAATGCAATCTCCACTCACTACTAAAATGTTTGAATGGACGTGGATAGGTCCACCGTCCACACTAGGCACACACAAGGAGTTTTGAAGTTGGCATTCTTGATGTGATAACTCATCACATGAAGGTAGGTAGGTATGAATTAGGAGTTAGGGTAGGAATTTGAAAACAAATTCACCCGTAGGGTTTCTGAATTTTCAAGTTTAGAGTTCATCAAATTTGTTGATCGTATTGCACTTTATTTTATAATAATATATATTAATTAATTAGTTAGTCAGTCTTTTCAACAATATTGGTCTCCCCATAAAACATAGGTGCCTTTACTTTACAAAACTCTTTCTTCAAGGTAGATGTGTTGTCTTTGTCCTCGTCCCCTAAAAGAGGACTTTCACTTCCTTGGTGACGATTTATTGAAGAAGAAGAATTTATGCTTTTATTGAAGAAGAAGAATAATAATTTATTGAAGAAGAAGATGAAGAATTTATGCTTTTGCGTGCATGAGACTTATTTATAAATTGAATATTTTAAATTAGTTTAAAGCAAGATTTCCTTTCTAATAAGTTTGAAGAAGAATAATTTAGACTTGTATTGGTAAGAGATTTATTTATTGGTTGAAATATTTTTAATAGTTTTAAGGAAAGAAAATACATGTTATTTTTTAAGAGTTTCATCACTATTTAGCCATAAATCACATTTTATTTTTCATAATGAGTTTTAAGTTAGTTTACATTTCAATCTCAATAATTGGTGTTTCAATGTTACATAAATTTTGTTCACATTAACTACATTTTACATGGTGTTTACCTCTTTTAAGTTATGGAGATTTTAAGATCCACCTTTACTCTTAAGACATTCTTGGATGTGATTTTCCTTTTCCTTAATGGATTAGCAAAGAAGTGGCTACTCTTAAGACATTATTGGATGCGGTTTTCCTTTTCCTTAATGGATTAGCAAAGAAGCGACTACTGTATTTTTGGGTTAGGAAGTTCGTGGTTGATGGATCAATGTGGTTCATGTAGTGAACTATGGTGAATGTGATATATTGGTTTCGTTCATCCATGGTAAGGGACAATAAATTATGAGGTTTGTAGATTAAAGGATTAAGAGTTATTGGGTCAATGTGGTCAACCATTGTAAGCATTGCTAAATATCATCAATAATAGTTAACGATTGTCATGTTTATATTGTTACTACTAGTGTTAATTATTTTTTACATCGAAGGTTTAGATGGTATCTTTGTAAGACTCAATAACATTAGGTGACATTTTTTTACCAAACCGACATATTTTAAGACATTTTGTAAGATGTTTTAATAGATGTACTCTCACACATTAATAGATGACATAGGATGTTTTAATAGATGGAATGATGGATTTTTCATAGATATTTCAATAGAATTTTATATGAACACTTTCATAGACCATGTAACATCCATCGTTAAGACCATTAGTTAAAAAAATAGCCATAGTTGTTGTATAATCGTTTTGGAGTTAAAGTGTGTAGATAGTTTTGAAACATCCAATGTTTCTAGTGGACACTCCACCCATCATCAAGGGCAAAAGAAGTTGAATGATTAGAAAAGAGTATGCTCCTAGGTAGAATTTAAAAGGTTGAAAAACAAAAGATAGTCGTTGAAACCATATTATAGTCGTTGAAAAGGGAGCCTTGAGAGATTGGATAAATAATAAATTAATATGATGGTTAAATAATAAAATTATAAATCAAATTAAATGAGACCAGATAAATAAATGATTAAGGGGGGGGAGAGAAATGTGGAGATAAGTGTTAAATATATATATGGCTAAATAATCAAATTAATGAGATGACATATGGTTAAATAATAAAATTATAAATTAAACTAAATTAAGTGAGACCAAGTAAAGAAATAATTAAAGGGGAAGAGAGAATGAAATGCGGAGATAAGTATTAAAGAGGATTAGAGAGATATGGCATGATAAGTACAATAATTACTCGAGAAATCAAAAGCAGTGAGAAGATCATTATGGTAAATAAAGATATTCAAGCTCAAGTTGGGGGGTTAAAGGAAGAAACCGAAGATTCCAGTTAGAAGGTCCCTTATACCTAAACAACTTTCACCTTAAACGCAAATGCTGGTTTCAATTTGTTGATGGCACCTTTGTTAGCTGGCCTCATGGACATCCCTCCTTGATTTCTTTCTTTGATCACCTTAATATCATTTTCCCCCATATTCAATTCACTATGGAAATTCAAACGGACAACACTCTTCCCTTTTTGTGTTTGATCATGTTGTCATTGATGCCAATGGTTTGGTTGATTGATGTCAAGTGATTGATTGATGCCAAAGGATTGATTGATTGATGATTGATGTAATGTAATATGTATTGTCCTTGATGA
>CBVK0100964421.1:0-10278 GCA_900067695.1 Picea abies | reverse complement strand
ATGGATGTCAGTGGCCTCCCACCTATTCCAACTAGCTCATTTTGGCAGTTTTCCAGTTCGACAATTTGTTTCCTAGTTTTTAGGTCCCTGACTTCTGGGGCCGTTTTGAGGCCCTAAACAATGTTTTTAGGGCCACAAGAAACATGGGTAGTCCTCAGATAGACCTTTCCAACAAGCTATATTGCGCCTAAAATGAATATCGTATGCAAAAGTTATGACCCCGGCAAGTTCATGTACTAACTTACCCAAACGGGGCCCACATGACATTTGTCGCTTCATCTCCTAGGGTTAGGTATTTGGATGTATAGGGTTTTTGACATTCATGTTTATTGTAAAAATTCCTTGAGAGCCTCATTGTAATCATCTTCTCACGAATGAGCGCAACCATCACATCTCTTCTCAGAGATAAGCTGCCACCATTCTAGCAAGCTTGTTTTCCGCTACATTTTACAGTATCACCTTATTTACTTATTGAATAGAAACCAATTTTATTGTATATCTGTTATTCTGTGTTAAGCATATCTTGATAATAATCTGTATTCATTTCATTCTTCTCATAAAATCCAGATAAAAAATAATTCCTCTATTCCCACTATTTCTGTGGCTAATACAATCAAGCATCAACCTTAATTCTACATAAATTATGGGATCATTCATCATTTTATTGTCTCGTGGCCTAGATTGGTGGATCTAGACAACTAAATTTCTCAAATATATAATCCCCTTTTATTGAATGAGGGTTATTTATATCTATATGCATGGGGTTTCTTCGTTGTTTAATTTGATGCAACTCCCAATAGGAGCATTATTCTCCATTCTGGCCATTATTTTTTGGGATTTTATTGCCTCTACAAGCATCCTTGGTACCTTACACTCTGCAAGATGCCATTGGAAATGGATCACCTTAAAGAATGGTTAGACCACTAGGTGGGGCAAAATTGTATACCATGAGCAGGGTGCCTATATACCCACTTGGAGTGTACCTTCCTAGCATCTTCATTTCATTATGCTTGTTGGGGCCTCTCTCTTGATGCAATGCAACAAGATCTAATTTGTTGGATCGATAAATTTATGCATCACTAACCTCAAGACACAATGTAGTGTGAAATATCTGAGAGAGATGAGAAAGGGCACATAGTTAGACCCATATATGGCCCAAGTGTGGAAACTTGGTAAACTTTTATCTTACAACAAATTTAGAAATTTCACCTCAAAATGTGAGGTTCCCCAAATCTATTTCCAATGAACTTTCAACAGTGACATGGTGTCCTTGAGAAATATGAGTTTTTCTTCCCTACCTTATGTTTTCATTTAAATTCTCTAGATATAGAAAATCCCCGTGCCCTTGTGCTCCACACTTGAAGCATGCTCCTCTAAATCTTCCTCATCTACCTCTAGGAATTCCTTGGCCTTCAAGGGCACTGTGATTTATTCTAGATTCTTTGTTTGAGGCACTTTACTGTTGCCTTATTTTCCTTTTCTTCCATTTCTTTGTCCTCTTTTGTACATGTTCTTACCTTTAAGTCTTGTTCTTTTACCATGGGAACTTTGTTGTTTTCTTGAGAGATTATCTTTGGCCTTGAATACACACTGATATGCCTTTGCAACAAACCAAATCCTCAACATACATAAATCATATTGAGTAACATATTAGATGCCATTAATGTATCTAGAAATGGCCTAATCCCCTTCATCACTTTTTCCATAATAAACAAATAACATATAATTTTTTTGGGTGTATTCCTTTACCATTATCTCCTTCCATCTTAGGTTTTCCACCTTCTTGAATAGGTTTAAAGAATAATCCACCAGTAGAAATTTACCCTTTATATTATGACGAGTCTTTTAATTACCTTTTAATTGTGTTGAAGGATAACTAGAAGATAGATCACTTAATGTTGTAAAACCAAGGATTCATGGGTTACTTGCGAACTATCATGCATTATTTATGTTAGGTCAATCCACTAAATCGTTATTATATCAGTGAGTTTGTAACAAATGAGAGTCTGAGAACATAGGGGTTGTGGGATAATTAAGACATAGTCACCATAATCTAAAGTACTTAAATTTCCAAAGATGTGAATTGACTATCCTAACTTAGCTAGTTAGAAGCACTCCATGCTATGACCCTATTCTGAGTGTTATTCAAGGAAAGAAACGAATCTCTTAACTAATCCAATCAACTGGAAGCACTCTATGGTGTAACCCTAGTTTGGATGTAAATGAAAAAATGTAACTAAATCAACTCAACCAGTTGGAAGCACTCTGTATTGTAACCCCGATCAGAGTGTCAATAAAAATGTAGCTAGTCTATTGTAGGAAAAGAACACACTGGCCAATATCTAATTCTATATGGTGACTATGCCCATAGATAATTCACATCCCTATGTTTATAGGAAACATTGAAAACATTATGCATTTGGTTAACCAATTCAAATAATACAAATGAGAGATTAACAAATGAAATAAACGCTAAGAGAATGAAACGAACCAATTCTAGAGTTGCAATCACAAACAATCCATAGACTAAATCTTATGTTGCAACAACAAACAAATCCAAATGTTATATCTGATTTGCACTAATCAAATTATTAATAATCATATAAACCACACAACTGATAAATAAATCTATACTACAGTGCAGCAATACCTAACTAAAGAGGGGGGCCTCCTCCTTAGTCAAGGCACTGTTTAAAACTCCAATCACACGCTGAGCTTAAACACACTTTACATGGGAGACTTCAAACAGAGATGCAACACTATCTTTATTAAATGAAAATGGAATTCAGAATACAAAAAGCATTGTCCTTCGACTCTCATTGAGTCAATTCTTTAAATAATTATTTACATCCCTTTCTTAGTAAAGAAGTGTTGAGGATAGCCATGACAATCTATGATCCTCAGGATGTTCTCAATCTCATCTAACGAATCAACTCGAATAAGTGTGGGGGAGATTCGTGTGACTCAACCCCCCTTTTGATTTGGACATCTATTGGAACGGTTGTATACTTTCGTCTCTTTCTCTTTTTAACCCTTTTCACCACATCCTCCAGCGTATTTTGGGGTACCATGCAAGTGGTGGTTTCCTAGACATAGTTACAACAATTGGCATCTTCAAACAATTTTGTTGGAAATTGACTCGTGATTTGGTGTTTCGTGTTGTAGCTACGAGGAGTAGCAACATTACTGGTTGGTATTGCAGCATCATGTAATATCTTGTTGCAGTAACTAGGGGCAGTATTGCAACAACTAAAGGTGGTGTTGCAACAACTCAGGACCGTGTTGCATAAAGTAAGAGAGGTGTTGCAACAACTAAGGACCGTGTTGTAACAAGGTCTTTTTGTAGTACAACATCCTTGTTGACATCCCTGTGACATAAATTTTTTGATACATTTCGTTAATAAGCATGAAACGATCAAAAATTCCTCATTTACACTATCAATATCACTTTAAATGACATAAATCATAGAGTGACATACCTGAGACAAAAATGCATTAATTATACTAAAGATGATAGTGAAATGATTGAATATTATCATGAAAAAGGGAAAGAAAATTCATGAAGAATATGGTGTTTCGGACACCCATCATCTCCCCCCAACCAAAAGTGTTGCATGTCCTCATGCAACCAATTAGTTTGATTCTGAAAGAGTGGCAGCGCCGTGGATGTTGTTGATGTTATAGTTAACATGACCTTTGTTAAAGGTTGAGTAGTAACCTCCATCTCTCTCTATCTTTGGTCGATACTCTTCTTCCTCCCTTTCACCTATCTCAAAACTCCGTCATTACTCAGGTGTTGGTAGCCAAATCAGGGGGTAGTGAAACTTAAGTCCTACCCAATGGTTCCTAGACATCTTCAAACATTGGATGTACCTACTTACCCATTTCAATGTCACTACAAAGTTGTGGTAATTGAAAGTGTATTTATAGTTTATCTCATGTCCCATGTTCCCATCAATACATGCTCCCCTGCAGATCATTTCATAGTAGAGATGTTATGCATTCAAAGAATTCATCGATGGCCTCTTTGCGATTCTAGGCCATGAATGGCCCATGTGTTGCAAAAATATCCCAAGCAAAATGTGAGATGAGAATTTCCTTAAGGTTATGGAATTCTTCCCTTATCCATCGATCACTTATCACATTTTTTGGGGGATATTGTAAGATCACTATCCCATTGAGAATGGTTTCTCATGAATGATGTGAATTCCTTCAACTATATATATCCTACAAAGTAAATTTGATTCCATTCTAGCTTGAAATCTAAGACAATGTTGTGTTGATAAATCTCGCACAACATATTCCTGTCTTCCATACTATTATCATAGTACACTTCCAAGAAGTCCTTTGCTAAGGTGATGTTATAGGGCATGCATGATGATATTGATCTAAACTGGAATAAGAAGTATATTTCATGCAGGAATATAGAGTAGGATTGAGAAGGTGCTCTACAACTGTGGATCTCCCCCAATAGAGATCTCATCTACCTCTTATCCTCCTTCAGGAGATCTACTTTTTTCTGAACTTTAGAGGTCTTCCACATGTCTTTCTTCCACTTATCCCATTTGTCTTGATGAACATCCAGCTACTCGACGCACCTCTGCCTCAAGTTGTAGATGGAATGTCATAATTATTTTAGATGGATTGTCCCTCTTTCATAAGCCTCAACCATGTTCCTCCATTTTTCCAATTGGGCTCTCAACTAGAAATCGTTGTCAATACATGTTTGGATTCCAATTTCCTCTGTAAGGATGTTTGTTTGAGTTTCCTGGTTAAACTTTTTAGGAGGTATTTCCTCCTTTGTTTGAGTCTCATCCTCTATTTTTTCAAGGGGTACCACTGCCTATGTTTCTTTTTCTTGTTCCCTGGTCATGCCCTCCTCATTTTGGGTTTCATTGTCCATGAATTTCACTGGTTTCTAAGCTAATTGTTCCTATTTAGATCTGACAGATTCTTCTTCTAATTTTTCATAGACCTGGTGGCTAATCCCAGCCACTTGAGCTTGGAAGTATAGACTTGTTGGTCCCCCTTGTATTCTTTCTCTCATATATTTTATTTTATTTTTCATCCTCTAATTAATTTCTCTTAATTTGAAATTTTGTTGAACAAGGGTAGAGTACATAGGCTAATGAGGTTTACCTGGAATATGCCTTGGTTTCTTGTGCTTGGGAGCCTTATTTATCGGTGTTTCCATGGGATTTTATATGATTCCTTCTTTCTTGGTTTATGGAATGCATCCTCCCCCACTGGTTCTTCAGGGAAATCCTCTCCCTTAATTGACCCTTCCTCTCATGTTGGTTCTTCTGTGGAAATAGGGTGTTTTGTCTCCATTGTACCTAATTCCTCCATTATTCCAACTTCCCATGATAGTTATTATGTGGAATAAATGGGTTCTATCTCCATTCTACCTAATTCCTCTATTATTCCAACTTCCCTTGTCGGTTCATGTGTGACAGAAGGGATCTCTTTTTGTTGTGTTGTTGACTAGGCTCTTTCAGCTAGTTCTTTTGTTTCAATGGGAACAACCAGTATGGATGAGAACCATGTCATCATTTTCTTAGGAACAATTGTTTTTATTATCATATTCCACTTCTTTGAGAGTCAAGCATTTCCTTTTTAGGGTGGTCTGCTTTCCTTCTCTTCGCAGGGGGTTCCTCGAAGTCCTTCCTCTGAGAGTTGTGTGGAACCCGTTTCCCCGAAGTCATGTGCAGATGTTGTTGTTTCTAGAGCCACCAGTCCTTTTGTAATTTTTGTAGGAGGGTTCATTGGTATTTCCCATGCATGACCATCCTAGTGGAATACATGCATCACCACAAGCTTTATAATCCCATGGTGGGTGAGGAACTCTCATTGTCGTTGGCATTTTTGGACACTTTGGGCCATGTTTTGAAAGCTCTTCCATAGAAATAAAGGGATATTTATCAACTTTTGATGTTTGAGGTGATGTAGTAACTTCAGGTGATACCCGAAGATGATTCCATGGTGTCCCTCATAGGTGAATTAATTTTTCACATGATAGGCAACCTTTGACCATAGAAGACTCAAGGAATTCCTATTGAACCCACTACATTTCTTCCTTAGCTCCTCTCCTTCATGCAAGAACTCGTATTTTATACCAAGTAATTCTAGAGTGATTTCTTAGTTGTATCGACCCTAGAGTCTATTGATATATATATCCCACCCTTCCTCCTAGAAGACCCTCTAGACTTCTTCATCTTATTTAACCAACCTTGCATCTGGTTCATGGTGAATGAGAGAGCCACCCATCGTTGTTCTTTGGTAGAATTTGGCTACCCATGTTCGTCGATCTTACTGACTTGGTTATAGAGGTCTTGCAACACTTGATGAGGGAAAATGGTAAGAAATCCAATTCCACCACCTTTTCAAAAATAGTACGTCTAAGAAGCTGACGATCGTTGTGGTGGAATTAATGTGAATTATGGTCATGGGCGCAGTGTGATGGAAAAAATGTGTGGTGTTTAATGTAATGAGTGGTTGGACAGGTCGGATATTTACTACCACTTGTTGTTTAATTATTATTCAACTATATAATGGTAATTAGTAATCTGATTACATCACCTTTTCAAAAATAGTAAGTCGGAGAGGGTGACATTTATTGAGGTGGAATCAATGTGAATTATGGTTGTGCTGGCAATGTGATGGTATAAACGTGTGTTGTTTAATTGAATTAGTGGTCGAACAAGTTGGATATTTAATTCCAGTTGTCATGTAATAATTCTTAGTTATGGGGTAATGATGATTGTGCTTGGGTAAACTGGTTAGGCATGTCAGCTCAATTAATGTCATTTAATTGATATGAAAAGTGTAAGGAGGAGTACATACTTTTTCAACACTTACCTCATGTGTCATATGTTTTATGCACATGGCCCAGACTTGTTTTTGTAAGATGATTCAATGTATCAGTGGTTGATGTCAAGTTCTCAATAGTCATATTGGTGACCTATTGCTCCCGTACCATAATCTGTTTTATATGGTCACATCATGTTGTTAAGTACTACCACGTGGAAAGAGATTTCCATAGCACCCAGATTTGCAACATCTGGAGTTACAACGTCTAGAGTTACAGCAACATGAGGTGTTGCATCCAATATGAGATGTTGTGACCATATTTATCATGATGAAGCATTATTCTAATGGAATCTAGAAGAGGAACCTACATCCACAACAAAGGTTGTATATATATAGTATATTTTTTTTTTATTATTATTAATGTCATTTAAATCATATGTGAAGTGTGAGTACATGCCTTTTCACCGCTTACCTTTAGAGTTGTAGCATCTAGAGTTGCAACAACATAAGGTGTTTCCCAATACAAGATATTGTTGACATCGTTATTGTGTTGAAGCTCAGAGTTGTATCATGGTGATGTCATGTTGTTAAGTGCTACCACATGCAAAGATATTTCCATAGTGCTTGGAGTTGTAGCATCAAGAGTTGAAGCATCTGTAGTTGTAGCATCTAGAGTTGCAGCGTCTGGAGTTGTAGCATATGGAGTTGCAACATCTAGAGTTGCAGGATTTGGAGTTGAAGCAACATGAGGTGTTTCATCCAATACGAGATGTTGTGGCCATATTTATTGTGTTGAAGAATTATTCTAATGGAATCTGGAAGAGGAACCTACATCCATAACAAAGGTTAAATTTATCAATATATATATAAATATTATCTTTTTTTTAATTTATTATTATTAATGTCATTTAAATGGTATGCAAGGAGTAAGGAGTATGTACCTTTTCACTGCTTACCTCTGGAGTTGCAGCAACATGAGGTGTTGCATCCAATACGATATATTGCGACCATCTTTATTGTGTTGAAGCTCAGAGTTGCAACATGGTGATGTCATGTTGTTAAGTGTTGCCACATGCAAAGATATTTCCATAGCGTTCAGAGTTGCAGCGTCTTGGGTTGCAGCATATGGAGTTGTAGCACTGGAGTTGCAACATTTAGAGTTGCAACATCTAGACTTGCAGCATTTGGAGTTGTAACAACATGAGGTGTTGCATTCAATACGATATGTTGCAGCCATATTTGTTTTGTTAAATCTCGAAGTTGCAGCGTCTAGAGTTATAGCATCAAATTTGCAGCATGGTGACATCATGTTGTTAAGTGTTTCCACATGCAAATAGATTTCCATAGTGCTTGGAGTTGCAGCATCAAAATTTGTAGCTTCTAAAGTTTCAACAACATGAGGTGTTGCATCCAATATGAGATGTTGCAGAAATATTTATTCAACATAAGAATTATTCTAATGGAATATGGAGGAGGAACCTGCATCCACAACATGAGGTGTTGCATCCAATCCGAGATGTTGTGGCCATATTTATTGTTTTGAAGCTCAGAGTTGTAGCACCGGAGTTGCAGCATGGTGACGTTATATTGTTAAGTGTGGACATGTGTAAAGATATTTCCATAGCACTTGGAGTTGTAGCATCGTGAGTCGCAACGTCTAGAGTTGCAACATTTAAAGTTGTAGAATCTAGAGTTGCACCATCTAGAATTCTAACAACATGAGGTCTTGCAAGTTCCTCTTCCAGATACCATTAAAATAATGCTTCAACAAAATAAATATTTCCACAACATCTATATATATATATATATATATTATTATTATTATTATTATTTTAGGGTGTAGATCCTTCTGGAAAAAAATCCTGGCTACACGTGGCATGATACAATTTTTTTTTAATTAATAAACCATTCATCACGCCATCAACAAAGGGGTTTGTCAATTGTTCGACTAATAGAAAATTAACCGTCTGACCAACCACCATAAAAAAAAGCGTCATTTCATCAATCCTTTTTTGATGGTTCGACAAACTGTAGATGATTTTAGGACGAACATTGGTCACTCTTATGACGCATGTATGACGTGTTGGCACCAAGAACTTGTCGGATTTGGGACGAAATGGGGTCGATGGTATGACATATTATCGATGGATATTGGTCAATCATACAATGAAACTACGATGAACCTACAATGACAATGGTTGTGGAAATTGGTCGACTGTGATGCACATTCATCGTAGGTTAGTCACTCTTACGACGAACTAGCAACGAAAACAAGCTAGTTTTTGGACGCACAACGGTCGATGGTACGATGAACATTGTCCTCGATCTTGCGACAAAACTGGTATCATCCTACCTACTAAAAACATGACGTGATGAAAAAGAAGATGTAGCCTTTGTTGTACTTGAGACATTGTGGTGATGAACCTGCGTTGGTAAATTGTCGGAAAATGGGCCCAATGTAGTAGTGCCTCAACAAGGTATAATGATATTATCTCCCTTGCATAGGTAAGTGCATGTATTACACTTCTAACTCTTCTCTTCTTTATTTTTTATATATCATTTACTTCATTCCCTTTCCTTTACATTACTCACATATAGATTGATATCACACCAAGTGGGCTCACTCCTCTCATATTGTGCACCAAAAAACAAGCTCTCACACAACATCACTTACTCATAGATAAGTGTAGGTATTTCCCTCTTACCTTTCTCTCTCTTTCATTTTCATGTCAACATTTAATTTTGTAGTCTAGTTGTGATTATGCTTTCATAGTAATTAGAATTACTTACATCTCATGTTTTATAGTTGATCCATATGGATAGCAGTGGCCACCCACCTTTTCCAACTGGCTCAAAACAGTTTTCTGACAATTTTGGCAATTTACTATTTCTAGCAATTTTAACTTCCGGGGCCATTTTGAGGGCATAAATGAAGGTTTTTAGGGATAGAGTTCATCAATAATATTAGAAGGAATTATTGAGCCCCCAAAATGAATCTCCTCGACGATACATTTCCAATGGGCTATCACACACCTAAAACGAAGATCGTATGTAAAAGTTACGACCCCCGGGAAGTTGATGTACTAACTTACCCAAACGGGACCCACATGACTTTTGGCGCTTCATCTCCTAGGGTTAGGTTTTTGGATGTCTATGGTTTTTTGCATTCTTGTTTATTGTAAAAATTCCTTCAGAGCCTCATTGTAATCTTCTTCTTGCGAATGCGCGCAGCCGTCACATCTCTTCTCAGGGATAAGCCGCCACCATTGCAGCAAGCTTGTTTCCGCTGCATTTTACAGTTTCAGCTTATTTCATTATTGAATAGAAAAATGGTTTTACTGTATCTCTATTATTTTGTGTTAAGCACCTATTAATAATCTATATTCATTTCATTCTACTCATAAAATCTGGATCACTCGTATCAGAGCGGTCTGCTCCTTGTCGTCTTAATGCATGTCCCCAACGAGG
>CBVK0100964420.1:0-10278 GCA_900067695.1 Picea abies | reverse complement strand
GCAGTTAAGTGTATTCAATATTCTTTAACTTTAAACTATTAGAACAATAAACAAGATTTATCCTGGGAAACCCTCTTGGGGGAGAAAACCCAGCAAAGCTTCTTCAATATAGATTCGTCAACAAGTACAATGTCTCCCTCAAGAGAGATCTCACCAAACAGAAGATGATCAAAAGATAGACCAGAAACCCTAACCAAAATAGGGTAGTGCACCACTAGACCAAGATAGATCTTCAAGAGATAACCAAAACCCTTCACCAAAACACCCTTACTTTATAGTTGCGTCTCCTCAGACTTGCACACTTTTCCTTGTGTGAGAGAGCTTGTGTTGTGTGTTCTTCAAGTGAGGCGCCTAGCCTCTTATAAATACAAGTTGAGCCACCCTTTAATTAGGTCAGGGCCGACTTGTATACTTTACCCTTTCTAATTTACATTTGACTTTTACAAAGGCACAATAGGGTCGACTTTTACAAAGGCATAATAGGGCCGACTTTACAAATACAGCATAATAATATTGTTTAGGGTTTTGACTTGGTCTAATAAAATATCGATATAATAAAAATATCTTCCGAAGCTACTCAAACTTCAACACTCCCTCTTAGCAAGGAAGGTATTCTTCTAGCACAATCATCACGACTGCTTCTGCACTTATGTACACTTGACCATCGACTTGTTGACTTTCCACGAACATTTATGAAAAAGTTTTGTAACCACGTCATGCACCCACGGTCTCATCATACTTCCGGGATTTATGTCATCACGGCGCTTCAACTCGCCAACTCACACAGAATCTGGCATCTAGTTCATAAAGAACTAGTAACTCTCCAACTCACACAAAATCTGACATCTAGTTCATGAAGAACTAGTAAGTTGCCAGCTCACACAAAATCTGGCATCTAGTTCATAAAGAACTAGCAACTTGTCAGCTCACACAGAATTTGGCATCTAGTTCATAAAGAACTAGTAACTCGTCAGCTCACACGGAATCTGGCATCTAGTTCATAAAGAACTAGTAACTCGTCAGCTCACACAGAATCTAACATCTAGTTCATAAAGAACTAGTAACTCGTTAGCTCACACAGAATCTGGCATCTAGTTCATAAAGAACTAGTAACTTACCAGCTCACACAGAATCTGGTATCTAGTTCATAAAGAACTAGTAACTCGTCAGCTCACACAGAATCTGACATCTAGTTCATAAAGAACTAGTAACTTGCCAACTCACACAGAATCTGGCATCTAGTTCATAAAGAACTAGTAACTCGTCAGCTCACACAAAATCTCACATCTAGTTCATAAAGAACTAGAAACTCTGGTTGGCACACCAGGCGACTGGTCCATAGTGACCAGGCATCTAATCACAAGAATTAGGGGATGTAGTGTGCACACACTATCCATCTATCCCAAGGCTAGGAAACACTTCCAACCACACAGGTTGGCCCACCAGCTTGAAAGGTTGGGTAACTCGCCAACCCCAAAGGCTCGGCATCTGTTGACCTTGTGCGAGGTCATGCTCACTGGTGCCACAGTCAATAACGTGCCCGTGAATGACTACCCGCTACTACTGCCACATGCTGATGTTGTTGCCCTAGAATCGCATATGTAACTCATCACTCCCTCTTACTAGGGAAGTCCTTCTGGACCACACCAAGCTTGTCTCTGAAGTACACAAACTCCACTCTCAACAGAGGCTTGATCAACACGTCTGCTATCTGCTCATCTGTAGCGACACACTGGAGCTTCACTGCTCCCTTCTGCACCATATCTCTGATATAATGGTACTTGATCTCGATATGCTTGGACTTGTCATGAAACACCGAGTTCTTTGTCAACTTCACTCAACTCTAGTTGTCACACCAGATACAAGTCGCCTCTAACTCGAGATCAAACAATCCTACAAACAACTTCCGAAACCACACTACTTTGTTGCTAGCTGAACACGCTATTATATACTCTGCCTCAGCCATACTGAGTGACACACTCGTCTGCTTCCTGCTAAACCATGAGAGCATAGTTGATCCCAAACTAAAGCAACATCCAGATGTACTATTCCGATCTGCAACACTACCGGCCCAATCTTAATCAGTAAAGCCTTGCAATCTTATCTCACGATCTGAAGCATATTTAAGTCCATAGTTAATTTTACCTTTCAGGTACCTCATCACATGTTTTGCTGTAATCAAGTGAACACGTCTCGACTCAACCATATACTGACTCAATGTGTTCACCGCAAAACATATATCTGGCCTTGTGTTCGTTAAGTACATTGGCGAACCAATCATTTGTCTATACATGGTGGCATCCACTGTCTCTGAAGATGTATCACTCAATAACCTCAGATTTGTCACCATCAGTGTAGGCATGGATTTACAATCCATCATTCTAAATCTCTTCAGAATCTCTACAGCGTATTTTCCTTGGTTAAGGAAAATCTCACTCGGTCTCTTCCATACCTCAAGACTTAAGAAATAATGCATCATACCCAGGTCTTTCATCTCGAACTTTGTAGCAAGCTTCCTCTTACTCTTAGTGATGAGCTTTTTGTCTCCTGTTAGAAATAGGTCATCCACATATAATAGTAATATCATTGGTCCACCATCCACAACCTTGAAGTACAGGTTGGAATCTGCTTTACTCTTGGTAAAGCCCAAGCTCATTAGGAAATTGTTTATTCTACCGTACCATGCCCTAGGTGCTTGCTTTAATCCATACAAGGCTTTCTTCAATTTGCACACGTGTCTGACTGTCATGTGTCTCGAAACCTTGTGGCTACTCCACATACACTTCCTCTTCTATTACAGTGTTTAGAAAAGTTGTCTTCACGTCCATTCGGTGTACGTTCCACTTCATTACTGCAACTATTGCAAGTATAGCTCTCATTGAACTGTATCTCGCCATAGGAGCAAATGTCTCCTCATAATTTATTCCTTCTTTCTGGGAGAAACCACGTGCCACGAACCTTGCCTTGTATTTCTTGACACTGCCATCTATTGAATGCTTCGTCTTGTAAATCCAATTGGAACTTACCATTGTCTTCTCTTTCGGTCTCGGAACCACATCCCAGACATCATTTTTTACAATGGACTGGTACTCTTCAATCATGGCATCCTTCCATTATTTCTTCTCTGCAGCCTCTTCATAACTAGTAGGCTCAGCATCAATAATGTCACTTAGCAATGCCACGTAACTAGAGTATGGTCGTGGTCTCTTTCTTTCTCTGAAAGATCCATCTGGAGCACCATACTTCTCTGCATCATGAATAATTTCTCGAGCCCAAGCTAGTCTTCTCTTCTTAGTGTTCATCTCTCAGGATGAATCTGTAGGTCTCTGTGGTTCTTCCATATCATGATCTTCTAGTACAACATCATCGCTTGCATCTGTATCTACAACTCTGGGAGCTTCAGGTTCCTCATCATGGACGTCATTTGAATGATTCTGTCTCGATCTACTAAAGGTTGTATCCTCATCGAAGGTGACATCTCTTCTAGTCTCAATCTGTCGATGACCAAGGATGTAGACTTTGTATGCCTTCGATGTCTCACTATATCCAACAAATATACCCTTCTTGCCTAAAGGGTCCAACTTCGATTTCTTGTCCTTGGGAATATGCACATATACTGGACAGCGAAATATCCTTAGGTGGTTGACCTCTGGCTTTTCACCTGTAAACATTTCTTCTGGTGTCTTGTTCCCAAGTACACGGTGGGGACTTCTGTTTTGCACATATACCACAGTCCTGGCTGCTTTTGCCCACAAATGCATCGGTAAGTCTTGATCATGAATCATGGCCTTCACTGCTTCCATGATTGTTCGGTTCTTTCTTCCTGCCACACCATTCTACTGAGGATTGTAGGGAGTAGAGAGATCCCTCTTAATCCCAACTTCCTTGCAAAATGCCTTGAATTCATCTGATATGGATTCTCCTCCATTATCTGACTTTAAGATCTTTATCTTCTTTTCAGAAAGGTTTTCAACAAGTGCTTTTAATTCTTTGAACTTGTTGAATACTTCACTTTTAGCTTTCAAAAAATAAATCCAAGTTTTACGTGAGAAATCATCAATAAATGAAACATAATATACATACCCGCTAAGTGAAGTGGCTGACATCGGTCCACACACGTCTAAATGTACGATGTCCAAGGCTCCTTTGGCTTTGTCGTCATTGCTTGGAAATGGTTTTTTCAAGTACTTGCCTTGTGCGCATCCCTTGCATATGCCTTCATGATTCACTTGGATTTCTGGCAAACCTCTCACCATCTTGCTCACGATCGATAGTGCTTTGTAATGTATGTGAGCAAATATTCTATGCCGTAGCTCACTTGGAGTGACTCTACTATGTACTTATGTTGAATCTGAATGTCCCTTTAACTTGTATAGACCTCCTTCTTGAACACCAATCACTACAGCATCGTCAATAGATTTTCCTCTTAGCCACATGAGAACTTCACCATCAATGAAAGCAACTCTGAATCCTTTCTCATCCAATACTAAGATAGAAAGGAGATTCTTCTTCAAACCGGGTACATACAAAACATCCTTCATCTTCATAGGTTTTCTGGAATCCAATTTGTAAGAAGCTTCTCCTACTCCTTTAATGGGATACTAATAGTCATCACAAAGCTTCACCTTGTGAGGTGAATCTTTCTGGACTAAATCTGAGAAAGAATATTTGTAACCTGTCATGTGCTTAGAAGCACCACTATCAATAAGCCATGTGTCACTTCCATGAGTAATTGTTCCTATGAGAGCCGATATCAATACATATTCTTCGCTTGAGTCATCTTCTTTGGTTCTCTCTTGATCAGGTTCATCATCTTCTACGGCATGAGCATGATGTCTTTTATACTTTCCTTTTATGACCTGATCTTTTGAGCGGGGACAGTTTATTGCAATGTGTCCCATCTTCTGACAGATGTAGCATCTATAATTTGAGTAATCCTTTTTAAACTTTTGTGTCTTTTGTAACCCATGAGGCTTCTTGTGTGAGTGAACCTCTTTCTTGCTCTTTCCTTTTCTTGCATGTGCTACTAGAGCTTGATTTTCTTCATCGCCTAGTTTCTCCTCTCTTGTTGCCAATCTGGCTTCTTCATGAGTGCAATCCTCCCATAGCCTGCTAAACTTTGTTAGCTTTCTTCCTGAACAGATTCCTTGAATCAATGATTCCCAAGATCTAGGGAGACCATTCAATGTAGTTATTACCAATTCAACTTCTTCGATGGTGTCTCCAATAGCTTCAAGTTGTTTTTTGATTTGAAATACCCTTGTGAAGTATGATTGAATGGTTTCTGAACTTCGCATCTTCACACTCTTGAGTTGTGTCCTCAACGTCATCTTCTAGTTGATATTCTCGCCTTCATATAATCAGGATAGGTCATCAAACATTTGCTTGGGAGTTTTCAATGATGAGACATGAGGGATCAAATGATACTTGATAGAATCAGCAATGATTCTCTTTGCCTTAACCAAGTTCTTTTTGTGCTTTGCCTTGGCCTCATCTTCCTCTGGTTCTGGAACTTCTTCTTTGACGAAATCTTCTAGATCATTCTCTTCTAAAATGAGCATCACTCTATACTTCCATGCTTGGAAGTTATCAACACCCTCGAGCTTCTCATCAAGCTTAGTGTTGGGAGCCATCTTGCCCTTCAACAGAAATACAACAAGAAAAATAAAAACTTTTTAAAGAAAGGTTTTGAACTTACCAGAGAGTGTGCTATGCCAAAGTGAACTACTCCAACTTTAATCTGCAGCTGCCAAGACATCTTGATCTAGGGTTTATGAGGAAACCCTAATTTTCAACTTGAGAATTTTGGAATTTTGATCCAAGGAATAGGTGCCCCCTCCTTAGGCAAACTCCTTGATGGCTTTATCTTGACCAACGTCCTTTAGAAAGAGGGTAATGTCATCACCTAGGGTTTTATGCACAAACCCTAAATTTCAGAAACTGCAAAAGCTGCAAAACTGATCCAGGGAAAAGATGCGCTAGGGTTAGGAGAGTCTTCTTATGGTCTCGATTTTCCCAATGAGTTCTTCTAGACTGTGAGAAATGTCTTCTATCAGGCCAGCTCTGATACCATGTTAAAATTTCGCTTAAGCAGTTAAGTGTATTCGAGTGGATGAGTGTTGAGGTCATTATGCAAGAGGTCTCGGGGTCAAGTCCCCAACGAGATATATTGTTGAGATTGTTGGGCCTCACTCGTGTGTGTGTGTGTATAGCCCGATGGGTTAGCTCGACTGGATGAGAGTTGTGGTTATTATGCAAAAGGGCTCGGGGTCAAGCCCCTAGCGAGCTATATTATTGAGATTGTTGGGCCTTGTTATCGCGCAATTTGTACTTATCCAAAGCCCAAGACAAGTAGAGGAAATTGGCGTAACAAACAAGATAACCTATCACTGTCACCTTGATAGGAAATCCCCATGTTTTACGGATAGGTAAGATCTACCCCAAGGAGGCGTCCCCAGTAACCTAAAGGGCTAGAAAGCTAAGGTTATGATCAAGTTTATCCCCCCTCTCACTGGTTACCAAAGTCACAAGGTCTATGTCTGAGAGAACGAGGCAAAAGAAGAATAATTTGTGTACCTGCCTGGAACAAGAACAACAGAGCATATATATGGCAATTTCAAGTACAAAAATGATAGTAAAGACTCAATAGACAATAGACAATGTAAAGTTATAATTGCTGATATAAAATTTCAGCCTAAGTGAAGTTTACAACAGCAAATAATAATTTGTAACAGATGCAAGAAAAACACTTCAGAAATGCTTGAAAAGACGGTGAAAACTTAGCATTTATTATGTAGAATAATTATTAATTGTCACATGAAAATTCTGGTAGGTTTAGCTAGCATTTAAAGTTAGTTATGCAGCAAATTAATGTTAGTTAGTATGGTTGTAGCAGTGTTTTGCAACAGCAGCCACAAAGTTAGTGAGTTAGGCTAATCTAAGGTTAGATTTAGTTAGTGAAGGCTTCAAAGAAGAGAGTATGAGAGTTGTTTGGTCACAATTCTTCACAAGAGCGAGTGGACAAGTGCCCTTTAGGGCTATGGAGCCTTTAACAGCAGCAAATACTTGGAGGAAAGAACAATGATAATACTTATCTAAGAAAATAAGAAGTGAGATCTTGAGGAGTAGCACCTTAAGTCCTCAAAGATCCAAGCCTTAGAGAGTAAATTCAACTAGAGAGTAGGCACTTCTAGGCCCTAGCGAATTTCTCCTTTCTTAGACTCTTGAAATATATAATAGTAACAAGCCTCTAGAATAGGACTTCTAAAGTGCTAGCACTTTAGGGCTTTAGAAGTCTTAATCTAGACAAGAGATTCTTGACAATAAGTGCCAAGATCAAGAAGGAAGAAATACCTTATGTTCCTTCTCCTAGGGTTTCTTGGCAAGCAATTTCATAATCTTCAATATGAATAAGTAAAATTGACCACAAACATTTAATGCATAAATCACTTGCAGAATTTACTTCACCAAGAATAATCAAGCATGAAAAACCCTAGTTTGCAGAGATTACCACCAAAATAGCCAAGAAAACATCATAAGCAAGCTCCAAGCCTAGCGCATGAGAAAAAGAGACCATAAACACCAATTGTAGCGAAAATTTCAGCCAAGTTAGCCACTTAGGGCAAAAATTTCAGTCCTCCCTCTTGTGAGAGGTGAGTTGTACTAAAATGAAATAAAGCCACCCATATTTATATGGGAAATACTGGCTTGATTTAACCAAAAGTTGTCTCTTCATAAAACTAAGCCTACTTCTTAATTTGCTCATTTAAATGAAATAAATTCAACTTTTTACAAAAAATAACCCTAAAAGGGTGACGTAGAGCTCTATATGAAAGTCGTTGCAGTAGAGGAGGGTAGCACTAGGCCTCCAAAAGCCTCTGGATGTCTCCAACTACCAGAGAATATGCCAAGTGTCCATCCTTTACCTTCAATCCATCTCCACCCAAACCCCAGCTCATCAAAGTGACGTCATAGGCTAGGTAGATGACGCCTAGCCCTCCAAAGTCCAACGTCCAAGTGTGGGATGATGTGAGCTCTTCTCCTAGGTCTTGCCAAAGTGCCTCCAATGGCAATGACCTCCTTCTTCACTTTGCAAGAAGTCATCACAAGCTAGCCCTAGACGTGGGGTCTCTACATCCATCTCTGGGTTCCAAAGCCCTCAGGAAGATCCAAACAAGTAATCTCCTCATGAACACTTGTCCACCAGGAAAGGTCCTGCAAAGACAAACAAATATGCCCTCCAAGGGTCCATAAGTCACAAGATCATGCCAAGTAAGCCACGTCTAATAATCAAAACACCCAAACATGTTCATCAAATCCCCTTTTTCAAACTAAATAAATGCTCAAAGACGTTGTACAATTTGTCAAATTTAGGTGTGGGAGGGGTGTCAAGGCATCCTATTGGGTCAATCAATCCCCAAGTCCAAGGTGTTTCCTGAGAGAAACCTATCTAAGCCATGTGAAAAAGATGGAGTGGATGGGGGTAAAGCTTTTGGGCATGGGGTTCATGACATACAAGGGTTCGTAGTCTCTCATTTATGGGTGCCTTTACAGAGGGTGTGTTTCCCTTCATCCGCGATGCAATATTTTTCCAAGCCCATTTATTGCCATTAATTAATTAAAGTCCAAAACATATGGGTACTCCAAATGGATAACATAGAACTTGGGAGGTAGTACCCAATGTCACTTGAAGTATAGCTTGTAACGCGCTTGTGTAGATCCCTCAACAAGTGGGACGTCTATATATGTGAGCTTTTGCTTTTGCAGGTCTTATGCTTTTAAGAGATAACACTTCATTGTTTCTCAAGACCTCTTGGGCGAGCATCTGGAAGGTTTATGATTTGGCTTTTATCTTTTTCCAGCTACTTTCCCCTTTGGGCCTTTGGCTCCTTCTTCCCATGAAACGAGGTGCAATCCCTTCTTGGGTCAGTACACCCGAAAATCCCAAAAGATAAGGAGACGAAGGAAAGAAGTATGGAAGGTGATAAGTATGATCAGGAATGGACGATGACTTTTTCAAGGAACCCCAGTAGCACCCTATTCCCGAGGGTGACCAACTTACTAGGAAATGACACCCACCAAGGTTAAATATGGCAAAGAGTATAAATTCCAAGCAAACATTCTGTAATCAAGAAGGATTCTTTGCAACATATTCAAATGCTTCAATTATTAGAGTGACACTTACCATGATACCGAACGTATTACCTCATGAAGCAAGACCCGTTGTCCTCTAGGGACAGGCCAGTGTGATGGACGTTACTCTACTGTTGGTGATGTATGGGACACATCAATGAAAAGGAGGGGACCTTTGGGGCCATGCTCTGTCCATCTGGCTCTCGGTACTCCATGTCTACAACCAATGGGCCTCGAGACATAATCTCCTTAGTTATCCCTCTGTTGGGGGTAACATGCCTCACTTGATGTCCCCACTAGGTTAGGCCATGTTACCTCCCCATGCCTAGGGGTAACTAGAGGAGATCGTGTCTCCTGGTCCACAATGGAGACAATGATCCCAACCATGATGATGATCAACATGTCCACAGATGGCAGCCCAGTAGCCCCCCTTATTTGTTGAATTTTAATGCTTTGCTCATGCACATGTAGTTTATTTCATTTAGCATGTACTTGAACCATAAACAATGCAACAATACCATATACAAGTGTTGCAATAACCAATATCACAAGAAGAATAACCATGCACAAGAACACAAGAAGTATCCTGGGAAAACCCTTCTCAACCAAGGGAAAAACCCAGCAATCCTTTGCTATATTCTCAAGAGAAGATGCCCCACACCATAGACCTTAGCACACAAGAGGGTGCTTACAAAACCTAGAAACGTGTGCCCAAAAGAGGTGCGCACTTCAGCCGTACAAGTGCTTGCTGAAATTATGAGTTGACAAGTGAGTGAGTGTGATCCACAATGGGGATCCACTCTTATTTTTACAAGACTTGACACAACAAAAGGTGTGTCTATTGGCACAATAGGGCCGTGTTAGTAACATTTCTCGTCCGAGGCACGAGAGCGTTCAGGTCTGCAAGTGGCGCGAGAAGCGCCCGAGCGCAGCACGGAAAAACCTCGTTTTTGGCTTCCAAGCAAGTAAGCGGGCAAAATTATACTGTCGACGATCAAGATTCATCCATAGGAGCAGATCAACGGTTGGCGGAAAATCGCGGCTAGCGAAGCTGCGATGAGATTAGCGCGATGGATAGCGCCCATATTGTATGCAGGAAAGGATAGCAGTCGTCCATCCTATTGTCGCCTTATACACACCTGGGAG
>CBVK0100964419.1:0-10279 GCA_900067695.1 Picea abies | reverse complement strand
GTATCCTAAAATTTTCATATTTCCTGAAAGTATGGTTTGGCAGAGTCTTTGGTGATTACACTTGTTGCATTAGTAAAATTTAGAGCATGTATGATCAAGTTCATTGTTCTTAATGTATTGATTTGTAATTTAAAATGTGTGACGATTAATGCATCTGTCTTGTGATGGAAGAAAATTAGAGGATTGTCTATCTAAGTGAGAGTAATATGGCCATGACCATATTTTCAATCTTTGACAAGGTAAAGACTACATCCATGATTGAATGGCATGTTCATGATGAACATCCCCTTGATGTTGTGAGCTTATGTGAAGCTTCTTGAAGTATAGAACTTGAGTGATTGATGTTGAATGGACTAGAAACCTAGAAGGATAAGGACCTTATTGAGTAGGAAATAAGAATTGTCCTTGTTCTATATGTGGTTTTAAGGTAGGTGCTTGAGGGTGCCATATATTACCCTTAGGATGGTTTTCCATTAATATTAAAACACGCTTCACCCATGAGGAAGTAGATGATTGTTGGGAAAGAGTAATCTTGGATGGCACACTGCATAACTAATGAGACTAATCAGTTGTAACACTTGGAAAGGGTCATGAATGGATCAGAAGAAGGAGGTTCTTATGATTATAATATTGTTGAGTAAATTTGTCAATCCAGAGAATAAATGTAGGTGCCTATTGATTAGAGTGCATGTCTATGGATATGAATGCATGAAAGAATTTCAATTGTGGAGCAAGACATAAAAATTTCTTGCTATGTCGTGGGTAGTGATAACACTGCCTGATTGACTTTTATTGGGAGTCATGTTGCAAGATATGCTTATAGAGAAAGTATGCAAGAGTTATCTCTTGAAAGGAGAGCCACCTTGGGGATTATATACCTAAAAGTTTGTTATGTGAAGGAGTGTGAACTCCTGAGAAATAGGTTGATCCTAATCCTAAATGGAATGCATTAAGAATGGAGGAAAGTGTGTAGGTGATGCACATGCACACACATATACGATTGAAGGCAGAATTGGAAGAATTGGTTGCATTTTTAAGATGTGTGGTGTGAATGCATGGGCCTGGATGTGGATTCTTATGAGAGGTCGACTATGAAATAAATAGTAGTTGATGTATTTTGGGTAATGCTAATGTTGAAAAATTATCTTACTTCGAAGGATGTACTTAACTTGGAAAGGTTCTTTGAGTGGGTTGTAAGACACTCCTTAGAAATAGTTTCTATGAAGTGCTCACGTAAAAAATGAGTAGGAATGTTATGTATGAACTGAAATAAGACATGTTTTCTATTGTCAATAGTTACCCCGTGAGAGAAAGAATCATACTTATGAGTATTTGTATGATAATTACCATCGGATTAACGGTGAAATACTTCAAAATACAAACTAATTTTGAGTCTATGTTCAGGCTATACAAATTGTTGTCAAATCATTGGAAAGCCTGACATTATCTAATTTCTAGTGTAGTCCTTGGATGCCAATGTTGAATGGTCCTACCTTGAGGTAGGGGACTGATATGTGTTAGTGCATGTTGATAAGGTGCAAACCTTGCACAAAAATGACCTTGAATGATGATACTCATCTAGTAGTAGTAAAAGAACACTAACAAGTAATGTGATGTATTGTCGTGAAATGAAGATAGCTCATCATACTTATGATTTGAGATTGTTCTTGAAGCTATGGTAGATATTGTAAATTATTTGATACCGTTATGAAAACTAATGAGAATTGTGACCTTGCTAAGTAATAAAACTACATGGGAAATGACTTGAAATGCAAGTAATGAGAAAGGAGTGGAGAAAGTGTTGTCCAATTAAGAGTCAATTGTCCTGGTCTTTTTGGATTAGACACATTGCAACAAAGAAGTTGCATACTAAAGTAGTCACATGTGGGTGGACTATGGGAAGACTTTGTTGGGAGAATAGAGTTGCAAAATATGATGAAGTGATGAAAATATGTAGTTGAAGACCATGTATGTCTTAGAATGTTACCAAGTGGAATTGTGTTTCATATTTACAACATCGGTTGAAACAATTTGCGAAAATAAATGAAAGGGGGAGGGTTCCCTTGGATTACTTTTGTTAATTTGATAAATTTGGTGATCCTATTAATAAATCTTAATGCATATGTTTGATATATTGAAACTCTGAAATGAACTAGTAGAACTACCCTTGCTAAGTTAAATCCAAATTGCATCAAGGAGGGTAGATCTAGTTGAGGAAATGTTAAGGTGGACTTGAATACAATGTATGAGAGAAAATAAATATCATGAAATAGATCATCTAGCTTTGAAACCCGAGACATGTAGAGGAATTGGAAGGGATAATCCTTTAAATCCTCATTTTCTATTTGTTATATTTCTCTAGAATGAGAAATATGATATGTGGAAATATGTTAAGCATGGGAATGATGGTGATTTACAGCGAATAAAATAGTTGGAATTCATTTACACTAACAAACACATTAAGAAATGAAATGGAAGAGTGCATATAGGTATGTTGGGGCGTATCTGACAATTTTTGTTTATTTAAAAAGTGTTGTGGCACATACATTACGACTAGCATGATAGCTGACATGATTTTCATGGTTACTATTGTAGGAAGATTTGAGTTGTTGATAATGTAGTTACCTGCAGTGGACAACCTCATGTAGAGGACAAAGATGAGAGGATGCTTGTTGAAAATTTGATGAAGGGATCATGTGAGTTCCCAAGAAGTGTCAACTAGATAGGTAACATTAAGAATGATGACAACATCTATGCAGATATGAAAATGGTCATGCCAAAATAATAGGTAAATTGAAGGGAAATGGGTAAGAATTCCTTCAAGTATATTTTGTACCTTTTCTTATAAAAGCATGATGTTATGAATCATGTAGTGTATCTGTTAGATTCATTGAGGGAATGCATGGTTATGTGGCATCTTGGAGATTAATGCAAGATGCATTTTTTTGCATGTGGACATGAGAATTGGCACAATAGTTATGGCTTGAACATTGGATTACATTATGAAATGATGAGTGTGCTAGTAATGCACACATAATGAATGATCATTTCATTCTATTTTCCGTGACTGTTAGTGGAAAGTGATGGAATTGATGATAGGCAGAGATATGAGGTTTTGTGTAAAATAATGGAAATAATGCAATGCAAAGATCATATGTATGAAGTACTAATAGTTGACAATTGACTGAGAGACTAGATACATTGTAGGAAAATATTTTACGCGTAAGTACTCACAATTGTTTGGTTGACTTGAAATTTTAGGCTGTAGGTAGAATGGTCTTGGATATGGTAATAAGTGTAAGTCCATAATGAAGAATGAATGATATCTATTGAGGAGAGAGATGAATGCTATGGGGAAGAACCTCATACTTATGAAATCGGATTTCCCTTATGAATCAGATTTGAAATTAACAAGTGAATCTTGAATCCATGGGAAAACATATTTAAAAGGGGTTATGGCTGAAATCACTATAATGATATCTCACAGTAACATTATGTACTTGATACACATGAGATGATGTATCTATCCGAGAAGGATAGGTGATGGCTACTGAGTTGGAAAGCATGGAGAAGAGGTTATTGGTAGGACACAGGAACCCAATGGTATGGCATGTTAGAACATAAAACATTGATGGTTCATCACACATCTTTTGGATTCAGTCAGTCGAGCATTTGACCTATATCTGGATACAATCAGTTGAGTGATTGAATATAACTCTACATTAGTTGGTTGAGTAGTGGACATTATTTTCGATCGGATAGTCAACCAGAAATCAAAGATAGTTGGGCAGTGGATCAACCAACCCAATAATCGACTATGAGTTGGAAATATAGTCAATCGGGCCGAGCATCCTTGTTGAGCCAACTAGATAGCGCAGATTTGGCAGAGTCAACTCTAACAACCAATGGTTACATGTGGACAAGATCTTTTTGATTCTATGGAATTCGGTTAGATCCATAGGCTATAAATAACAGACTCCATTGGTCATTATCATCAATTTATTGAGTTGATATTATATGGAGTGCACTATGATGTTATGATCACAGTGCACTTTTCTTAAGTGTTGTAATAGTGTCTTTAGGAACCACCTATGTCTTTGAAATTTTTATTCCCTCTTCAATTATTTGCAAAATAGTCTGTATGTTTCATTATAGGTTCGACCCATTTCCCCAACATGTTATCATATTCGATGGTTTAAGACCTCGACATGTTATTCGTGAACCTTGTTGATTCATATTTGTTGAGTGATTGACTTTGGGCCTATGGCTTGTTGATTGTAACCTTTTGAAATATATATTTCTGTCTAGATATTGAAGATGGCTTTCAATATTGATCTTGTTGTTCTGAACGAATAGAATTATGTAGTAGGGGCACCAGACATGAAAACTATACTGAAGAGTAAAGGATTGTGGAAGTATACAAATATTTTGATTCCAGATCCAACAGAAGAACATGAAAAGTTCATTGTTGATGAAAATAAGGATGAGGCTATGAGGGTAATCATGACCTATATCTCACGGGATATTTGGTTTCACCTCAGTGGAATTGACTACCCTCATCAAGTCTGGAAGAAGATGAAGTCATTGCTCGATCGAGTCAATGAGATCCACATCATGCAGTTGGAGAAAGACTTTATCTCTCTCAATCCTCATTCTTTTGATAGAATAGAGGACTATTTGGTGTGTGTCAAAGAAATCTAGTTGAAATTGGGCGAATGTGAAAATAATTATCAGAATAAGGATGGATAATGCATCGAGTTAGTCCTGATGAATTTGAGAACACCATTCGACATGTTCGTGTCAAATTTCCACACCAAATGGAAAGCATGAAAGAAATATTACAAGGATTACACCTTTGAATATTTTTGTGGCCTTTTGGTTACTGATCAACACAAAATGCTTGAAGAAGTAAAGCTTGTTTGTAAACATTAAGCTCGCTTGCTCAAGGGAAAGAACAAGTTGGATCCAATGGATAGAGTATAGTTTGATGCCTTTGCACATAAACTGTAACACCCTATTTTCCCCAAGATTATAATTATGATAAAACTTCATATAAGTATGTTTATGAATCATGTAATTATGTTTTGATTTAATAAAAACACCAAAAACGATGACTGAGAGGGAAAAAAATTGAAAGTAATGGCCATGAAAAACAAGTGGGAATTGATGAAGTAGCATGGAATGTGGATCTGAGTTTTTTTTGTGAAGAAAACGAGAAGCTTGTTCAACAAGCTATTTTATTCGTGTTAAGCATAAAATCATACCTTCCAATGTACCCAATCTGAATAAGCCATGTGACCAGTTATGGAAGGACAAAGAAGTTGTTGAGGAAGTTAATGGTCATTGAAAGATTGGTATTTTGGAGAAGAAAAGGGCCAATTAAATGAATGACAAAAGGACATCAAAGTTTCCCCTTCAGAATGGAAATTGTGGACTACAGGTTGCATATGTAGGAAGGTCACAGAAATCCCAAGGAGATCGGTGGAGGAAGAAACCAAAGGTGGAAAAACATCACCAAAGACACAGAGAAAAAAATAAGATGTCCAACCGGATGCTCAACAAGCAAAGTGGAACATTGGAGACTGAGGAAATAAACACGAACATGGGGTGAATGAGAAAAAGAAAAATCTTAATCGGATTCGTGAGTAGAAGACTCATGGAGAACAAGTTCTAATAATAGAGGAGTATTAGAGTGTATATTTATAAGAGTTAGAGGTTTCCTTGAGGAAAATAGGAAACTTGTCCAATTTGAGAGTGATCACTTGGAACAGAGTAGACCCAAATCCATACTGGAACAAGAAGGACTACAACTTTGTGATTACTAGACATAAAATGAAACTGGTAAGGGGAGGTAACCGAGGGGCTATTTAGCAGAGAAGGAGATCCCTTATGTAGAGGAAATCCAATGGAGAAACCACCTGATAAACCTATAGAGTTCTTGAGCTCAGTGGGAAGGAGGAAACTTATGGTTTTGTAAAGGGGGGAAGGAGAGTAACTTTCCCAGATCATCTCAAGTTAGGAATCCAACTAAATAATTTCCCCTTGTAGTATCATGGCTTGGCATGGGGGTGGAATACTATAGGAAGGCACTCTGTAGTGTGGCCTAAGTTTGGGAGGAAAGAAGTCCTCTCTCAGTCAGTTGGTATTGGAAATTTTTCTTAATCAGATAAATGTATAACTTGACTCATTTAATTTATGCATGAATCATAGGTGTATGAAATTTTATGATTCCATGGGAATTGTAAATGCTTTTAATTGATAAATGAAACCTATGAATAAATGGGATGGAGTGATGTTTCCATGGTTACTTGTTAAATTGTGAAAATGATTAAGCATGCGGATTTTGTATCTTTATGGACCTTATAGATTTAGAGGAAATCTTGCAAGACATGGACAAAAACATTGTTTAAATAGTGATGTGGATTTCTTGTTGACCGTAGAGATTCCTGTGAAAAAAGGAGGACCTTGAGTTCTAAGGTAGTTACAATCTTTGTGTGGAAATCTTGCAAGATATGAAAGATCTCCCCTTCTCATAAAATTGAGATGCCTATGATGGGATTAGAGTTATTTTCTGACCCTTAGAGATTTGGTGAAAATCCTTGAAGAAATTCATGAATGTTTAAGTCTAGAATCAAACTATTTTTCGTGAAGAAAACTCGATTTCAGTTGGCATGAATCGCATCCAATGGATCTTCATGGTGAGTAGATATATACCGTTGATCATATGGGGTAACCATAGGAGCAATCAAGGGCTAGATCGTAACATGACCTGGACGAGGGAAATCTCGAGTTAACAAGATTTGTTGATCCATCAAAGTATGGATATGGTGGATTTTGGATCATTGGATCCATATGATAGTCTATTGGAGTAAGGTTAGTTGGGGATCTAAAAGGAATATTAGAAGATGGAATCCAACAACAATAATTCTGAAGACTATAGATCTCGCAGAAAATGCTTGTGGAATCACAGTCGTCAGATAACATGGGAACTTCCCTAGGAGGAGAGTTCTTCTACCTTACCTAGTGATCAGTTGGAACCTCTGAGGCACACTTCATCCACTGGATCAAATGATCGAGGACCATTTTATTTGTTAGGGTGCATTCAGAGTGGATGATTTAGAGTAGTCAATGGAGCCAAAACATAGATGCTTTGATAAGGAGACGTTCCGAGAAGGAAAGTAGACCGTCAGTTTGGAATGGGAGAGACTTAATCTCAATCGTGAATTGAAGTGGACCCTGCGAGGGATGGTAAGACCAGAGCATGATAGGAGGGTAACCACCGATTGGGTAGAGGCTCCGATGAAATCATAGCCATTGAATTGGGATATCTGAAATTTGTTATATCCTTAAGGAATCAGTTAGAATGATGCCATCAAAGAGGTTGGTGACTCTTGTGAGTAAGTACCCCAATGGGATTAAGTCTGAATTAGCTATTCGATGTGTAGTTGAGGTCAAGGAGGAATACTGACCATCTGATTGGGATGTTTAGATTCTTGGATACCTTAACTGACTCCAAAAGAAACTTGTAGAAATGAACTTGTAAGAAGAAACATAGCTTAGGTAGTAATATGAGAAGTCCTCACATAGACACAAATGTTCCCAAGTACTCATCAAGTGTATAAGAAGGGGGAAATCGTGACACCCCACCATCCTAATTGAGGATTAGGGGGTCGGGAGTGCTACAGAAACCTACATACTGTGACTAGAAACCTAAGGGACAAATAAATGCACCTCATGGAAGTCAAAAGAAGAAGACACATGAGTAATGTGGAAAGACTAGACATGTGGATAATGTATACTATAAGAAGAGAGACAATTTAGAGGAGATGGTTAAACGTCTTGAAAGAGATGTGTCCTTTGTACGACGACCCATTGACAATTTTACCTTCCAAGTCATAACTTATCAAGCCTTTTTGTATCCCTCTATGAAGAAAAAATGGCTAGTTGACACTAGGTGCACTCATCACATGGCTAAGTATGCCTCCTTGTTCATGTGGTTGGATGAATCTAAGGAGAGGAAAAACTATGTTACTGATGATTTTTATCTAGATGTTTTTAGTTACGGTGATGATACCTGTCGACGTGGGAAAATTGCCGACGTCTATCATGTGCCAATCCTCAGTGTCAATCTATTTTTTGTTGCTCAGTTAACACAAATAGGTAAGATTGTGGAATTTTGGATAGATCAGTTCTATATTCATGATTTGAAGAAAGGGAAGTCAAATTGTTTCCAGAGGGATTCTCTACCTAATAGAAAATTTATATAAATTCTATGACATGACTCGACTTGAAAACAAACCACTTACTCTTGTTGTTCACATTGATGAACGAAGTTGAATTTGGCATGAATGACTTGGATACCAAAATTTTCGAAGTCTATAGACACTAGAAACTTAGAACATGGTTATTATTTTACTGAAAGTGTTTCCCCTTAAAGGAGTTTGTAAGGGTTGTGTGATTGGGAAGTATCATCATGAACCTTTTGACTCTAGCAAATCACGGTGAAAAAAAAAACTACTAGAACTAGTTCACAGTGATGTCAACTACATCAATCTATCTTCACTGGAAGGTGCAAGGTATATTTTGACTTTCATTGATGATTTCTGTCATTTCACATGGGTATTTTTTTTGAAGAATAAGAACCTTATCTTTGAAAATTTCAAGGAATTTAGAGCCTTTACTGAAAAGAAATCTGATTGACCCATCAAGTGCCTGATATGAGACAGTGGTGGTGAGTATCTAAATTGACCTTTGGAAGAATACATTTTTCAATATAGTATTAAATGGAAATGGTCGGTTTCTTAGACAACTTAGTAGAATGGCGTTGCAGAATGTAAGAACCAGATGATGGTCAAAATGGATAGATGTCTTTTACAGGATAAATATCTTCCTTCTCACTTATGGGTTGAAGCAATGTATTGTTGGAACAGGGGTAGACCCAGGGTTCAATGCTACAACAATGCACCAACAAAACCCTAACTACTGACCCTTTCGACAACACCTGCAAAGTAGCTGAAGTCTCACCCGAGGTAGAGGAAGGGGTGGTTGCAAGACTTAGGTGTCTGCAACCTTAGCTGGGACACAAATATGTTATTATAATACTTAATAAAGCACTTAGCACTGTCAGTTCATCATTATTTAACCAATATCTACTCCGCAAAGAAAATAGAGCATCTCAACATTCACCCTGATCTAATGTATTTAAGCACTTAGTATAAATAAATGGATCCGATCTAGCAGATTCAAGCACTAAGCACATTCAACTATATCAGATCTAGCATCCATATTCATCGTAAACACAAAGCATAAACATATCTATCTATCTATCTATATCAAGCACTTAGAAAATAACAGATAAATACACCAAGACATCGCACAAATCAAAGCAAGACAACATATATGTGGTTCACCCCCACCCTGGGGCTACGTCCACCAACTCTTCTTAGCAAATAACACATAAATACATCAGAACATCGCACAGAGCATAATAACAAAGTATTTATGTGATTCACCCCCACCCTGGGGCTACGTCCACCAACTCTTCTTCTTTATTAGCTTCAATTAGTCATCTACATGCATAGAGCCACAAAAACCCTACTCCGCATAGGACAAGAGATCTGTGCACACCTCACCAGATCCTCCTTCCCCGAGCTAGGTCTAGCACAAATACTTTCATATTCTATTACAACCACTTGCACTTAGCTCTCTGAGTTTCTCACAATATGCATAGAGAATCTACAAACCATACTTGCACTTAGCACTTAGCTTATCAGCCCCGCTACTTATGTCACCTAGCTACTTATTTACACTTTACAAAATAGGCCTAAACATGGGTAAACCCATGGGCTGACATCCCAAAAACCAAGGATCTCCCAAAACTTGGTCAAGGGCCAACATGCCTCCAACACTCACCTGTGACTCGTCTCGAGTCACTCTGTCTGACTAGTCTTGCTTCAAATGCCTCAAGCTTGGCTCGAGCTACTTCAACTTGTTGCTGTGTAATGACCTCCTGTTCATCGAACTCTTGGATGACTGCATTGTTGATAGGTCCCTCTAGACATTGTTCAGATGTAGTGACAACCTGCTCTAGCTCTACTCCTTGGACTTCTAACTTTGTAAACAATTGATAGGACTTTTCTTGTACAGGTTGGAGTTTCTAAGTTACTTCCATAACTCTACTCTGGATAGTGTGGATCTACTGCTGGGAAGTACACTTCTCTTGGGAGAACTTCATTCTTTCCACAACTGACAGGGGCTTTAGCTATGCTTGTATCATTTC
>CBVK0100964418.1:0-10279 GCA_900067695.1 Picea abies | reverse complement strand
AATGATTTTACAATAGGTTGCAGGGTCTCAAATGATGTCCTTACTTGATGGTTTTTTCAGGTATAATCAAATCAAGGTAAAAATGACTGACAGGTATAAAACCGCATTTACCACACGCTGGGGCACATTTCTTATGAATGCATGCCTTTTGGCTTGTCTAATGCAGGTGCCACCTTTCAAAGAGATATGCAGATAGATTTTGAAAATCTAATTGGTAGAATCATCCAAGATATGCAGAGGATTTGACTGTTTATTCTAAAAACCAATTGGATCATTTTGGTCATCTTAGAAAAGTTCTCATGCACTGTAGAAAATTTGACCTTTCTTTAAATAATTTCAAATCTATTTTCGATGTCATGAAGGGAAAGCTCCTCAATTATATTGTTTCCGATTCAGGGATAAGCATAGATCCCGAGAGGATTATCGCCATTCTAAACCTTCCTGCCCCCACCTCTAAGAAATAAGTTCAAGATTTCATGGGCATTATTAATTTTGTCCGTAGGTTTGTTCCCGATTTTGCTGTCATGGTTAAACCAATCCATAATATTTTGAAGAAAGATCGTTCTTTTTCTTGGATAGACGATGTCGAGAATGCTTTCCTTAGGATCAAGAAAGCAATCAGTTTTGCACCGGTTTTGGCGAAACCTGATTTTGAGAAAGACTTTATCATGTATACCAATTCCATCGAGGAAGCAATTTATGCTATCCTCTTACAAATTGATGAACAAAACAATGAAAAACCTGTAGCTTACATGAGCCAGCGTTTATCAGATGATGAAATCAAATACTCCTATATTCAGAAACGTGTTTTTTCTCTTGTCAAGGCTATAGAAAAATTTCTCCATTTTATTTTGGGAAAACACATGCAGGTAAAAGTCCCTTTACCTACTGTCAAGTTTCTTCTTTCACAAACTTATCTTTCAGGAAAACTTGCACATTGGCTTGCCAAAATTCAGGAGTATGATTTGATGATCATGACTTCGAAGACACTCAAGGGACAAGACTTAGCCCTTCACTTAGCTCAGCACCCTGAACCAAGTGAAGAACTTGATGATCAAGGTAATCCTCTTTCAACGCTATTCTATATTGAAAATGAAAATCTTTCTATAGCTGAGAATCGTTGGTATAAAAATATGGTGTATTGTTTGCAACATCAAAGGTGTCCAGATAACTTAGATCCTCACCAGAGAAGGAGACTCCGCCTTGAATATTTCAAGTATATCATTTTAGGAGACTCTTTGTTTAGGAGGTTTGCTGATGGTTTATTACTTCGATGTGTAAATGATGAAGAAGAACATAAATTGTTACACAAAATCCATGGATCATCAATTTCTGTCATTCACATCGGTGGCTATTTTTTTGCTAAGACTATTGCTTTTAAAATAATAAGAAATGGTTACTATTGGCCTTCGATATTCTGCGATTCCTATAAATTCGCAAGATCTTGTGATAAGTGCCAAAAATTCGTGGGAAAAGAACGCCTTTCTGCCATGCCCTTACAACCCGTCCTCTTAGAATTCCCTTTTCTAAATGGGGTCTAGATTTTATTGTCCCTATCAATCCTCCATCTTCTTTAGGGCATATCTTTATTTTGACAGCCACTGATTACTTTACTAAGTGGACCAAGGCTATCCTTCTTAGACATGAACACGATGAGCAGGTAATTTCTTTCCTAGAATCTAATATCTTTTCCAGATTCAACATCTCTTTAGATATCATTACGGACAATGGCCCAACCTTCATTTATGCAAAATTGACCCAATTTCTAGCTAAATTAGGTGTCAAACATTTTACTTCATCTTTTTATTACCCTCAGGGAAATGGGAAAGCAGAGTCCACTAACAAGAATTTGGTTAGGATCATAAAGAGGGTCATAGAAGAAAAACCTCGCCAATGGCACACACTTCTCACTTATGCTCTTTGGGCAGACCGCACAACCACTGAAGCAAGTACATGCTTTACTCCCTTTCAGCTCGTATATGGCCAAGAGGATATTCTTCCTACTAAATTAGATCTTTCCTCTTTACGACTGATGTTACAGACTGAAGAATTAAATTCTTCTAATGTTCCTCAAAGGATAAATGCATTGTTGGCCCTGGAAGAACAAATACATTTTTCCTTGGAGAACCTAAAAAGAAGGCAACAAACAATGAAAAAGTATTTTAACAAACGAGCAAAGGCTACTGAATTCAAGATTGATGACAAAGTCCTACTATGGGACACAGCCCATGCTGAAAGAGGGAGACATTCTAAATTCCAAAAACTATGGTTAGTTCCTTTCAAAATCGCTTTTATCCTGGGCACAAACTCATACTTTTTAAAGGATTTGGAGGAATGATTGTTCTCTTATAGTACTAATGGTTCCCACTTGAAACATTATGTGGGACCAACTTGATCATTAACGCTTGTGTAAACATGACTGCTGTATATAGTCTTTTGTCTTACTGTTTTCTTTTTTTTTGTTGAGTTTTAATTTCTGCTATTTGTTTTTCGTAATAATCAGGAATAAAGTCTGGGTCAATTTTTCCATAACAATATCATTCTGTAAATTTTGTTGATTGGTGAAAAATAAGACACACAAATGTCATGATGTACTCCTTTCAGACATTGCTGAAATATCATTTTGCTTTCAATATTGTTGTAGGATAATTGATTTTGTCTTCTTCCTTGTTTTTGCTATCCCTTTCTTCCTCCATCCTGAGATTCAAGAGCATATAAGAAGCATTCTCCTTGAAAGTCTAAAAAGCATTATCTGTTGTCTTATTCGATTGTTAGGCATACACAACCAGTTCCCCTCGTACATATCACTTTCCATAAGTTATTCCCCGAAGTCCTGTCTCATTATTTCCCTTAAACACTTTCCATAAGTTATTCCCCGAAGTCCTGTCTCATTATTTCCCTTAAACCATCTTTTTCGCCCTTGTTTCATAACTATTCTTTTCAACAATTTTCTATTGGTTTGCGAGACCACACATTTCGAGTTCTAAATATGTTGGGAACAAATTTCCCTGTGGAGTCACCTGTTTGTTGACGCCCAAAAGCGCAATATGGAATCCCTTCCTGCAAATAGGCTGCAATGCCTTATATATATATATAAGTGGGACCCTGTTATGGAATGATGATAAAATATGCTTTTATTGATTATGCTCATGACTACCTTGCAAATATGACTCTACAATTTGAAATTTGAAACTGCTTTCTCGATAAATGATGGGGTTTATTGGCCATTTAATTTAATTTAAAAAGGAAAGGGGAAAATGTTGTTTTAATGAGCATCTTAGTTTATTCTTACTACACATATATTTTGACTTGTTGATTCAAGCTTCAAGCATGGGCCATATATAGTTATGGCATATTGCACTTATGATATTCTTGTTATTATCATGGACAATTGTTAAGTTTTATAAGGTGGAAATCCTTCCCTAGAAAAGAATATGGGTCATGAGATGTATTTGGTGCTAAGTGTCGAGTATGCTAAAAATATTCACTTGGCTTTCCTTTAAGAAAAAAATCCCCACCTGGGACCTTCAGAAAATCGGTTGGGCTGGCCCAAGCATCTGCCAACCCTGTTTCAAAGGAGAGGAGACAACCAATCATCTATTCACCCATTGTCAATTCACTCGTCTTGTTTGGAACAAAATTACACATGACTACAATCTTAATACAGATTGGCTTGGAAACACTACACATGATTGCTTAGAGCATTGGACCATTGCAGAGAAATATTACAAAACTCTTCCTCTTATGGTTAACTGGTATATTTGGTTTTCCAAGAACTATAAAATATTTAAAAACAAGCTTCAAAACACCAGTGCTATAGATTTCAAAGCCCTGGGAATGTTTCAAAGTTGGAAATATTTGTATCCAAATAATGACAAGAACAAGCTTCTAGTCAAGCCTCCTTTCATAATTGATATACAAACAAGGTGGTTTGATGATGCATCACAACAGAATGGAAATATGAGCGGGGCAGGGGGGATGATAAAAGTTAGCACAAATTCCATTTACAGGTGGACTCTCTGCTGTGGCCCAGGCACTAATACGAGGGTTGAATTACTAGGTGCTTGGGAAACTCTTCATCTGGCCTCTAGGCTCAATATAGACCATCTACATTTGATAGGGGACTCCAAACTTATCATTAGCTGGTTAAACCAAAGGGTAACCTACATACCATAACTCTCTTGGTGTGGATATATAGAATTCGATTGCTCAAGTGCCATTTTAAGGAACTATTCTTCTCACACATCTCTCGTGAGTACAACATGGAAGCAGATATTTTATCCAAGTCTGCCCTACAGAGAAAAGAAGGTGTCCTATACTTCAACCATTGGCTGGATGGACATCAGGGCCCCACTCATACCATTCAATTTTTTTAAGACGATTGACACTCCTTGTCTTTGATCTACAACTACATTGTTACTTACTTCTTTATCTTCTCATTTTCCCCATCATAAGATTTGTTGAAATTACCGGATTGTTTTATTTGTATTTTAGAATCCGACCAGTTGACAACATGCTTGACATGCCTGCCCCATGTGTGTGGAAGAACTATCTGGATCGAGAACTATTTGATGATATAATTGAGGAACTTTGTTGCGAGAACACATTATATTCTTATAATATAATTGAGAAAATTTTCTTTTGGAAAAAAAAGTGTCGAGTATGCATATAAAAATTATGAGCTTAATGAAAAGAGACAAATTCGATTTTTGTATTGAAATTTTATGTGGCAAACATAGTGGACTATGCACTGGATGTGTTGAGTGCGCTCGTACTTGGCTCTAGTTGATGGAAATTAAAGTGAGAAGTGACGTGCAATTACTGCATGTCACTCTAACCCTACCTCGAGGCCGTCACCCTCACTTGGTTCACATTTGTGTTGGTTTCTTTGGCTGGTGCTGCCTCTGTTTTGCTTAGCCTTGGATAGTGGTGCTTGTTGGTTTTCTAGCATTCTCCTTACAGGTATGATGGCTCTTACCTCTCCATTCATAAAATGTATCTCCGCTCCGAATAAAATAATGATGTTGGCTCTTAGATTTTCTTATAGAGTGTGTTTGCTTCCAAAGTGTAAATGGATGTATGTGGGTATCATGGCTGTGCAAATTGCATTTAAGTGGAGGTTCCTCCCTGTCGACATTTAAATTTTTCAAGCTGAGAATAGTGTTCAAAACTCCTTTCTGTTTGGATTATGTGATTGCGTTATGCCCAAAATGAATACTGCTTCTATGCTATGACTGTTGGAAAATAATTATGGCAAGTTTTTTGGTTTCATTCAACTCTAGTCATTAAAATTCAAGAGTTTCTTTTTCTTTGTGAAACAAAATAAAAATTGTTTTTTCTTAATGCTAGTACCCAGTCTTTGGAAGACTTGTAGCTCCTTAAATTACCTTTCAACTGTTTGTGAATATATGGACGCATTTTCCTTGCAACCACCATGACAGGTATGTGGAAAGTCTGTTGTGGAAATCAATGGTTAAATGTTTTTTTGTAAATATGAATGTTTCACCTTTTCGTACCGAGACTTCAGTTCTTTTATTAGGGGTATGGAAATTCGTAAGATTCGAACTCTGGTCTTGATATGGTTATAGTGATTAAACCGACATTGAGGAAGACAGGTTATATGCATGAAAAAATGGATTGTTTGTTGATTATCCATGGGGGTTTGATCGATTTTGAAAACTTTATGATGCTAAAATAAACGATGAGCACTAGTTCATACGAGGTTTTCGACCCAGTCTGTTCCACAACAAGCATTGAAGGTTGTGATACAAGCACTATATAGTGAAAGGTCGATGTCTTTATGTGTGTTCTCAACCTCCCATGCGCGCTGAGTGTAGTCTATTTTTTAATTTTTTGTTACTCTGTTAATAGTCTCATATAAAAGCTCTGCTAATAAAAAAAAGAAGGGGGGGAAATTGAAGTTGTAAAGTTTGACAATCCAAATGTTTATATTGGGTGCTTTAAAAATGATTGTGTCATGGATTTGAATTCTTAACAGAGAAAAGTTTGGCAATTGATGGTGATGACGATTTTCAATCGATACTATTGCATATAATAGAACAATAATCGTTTTTTCCCCCCTTTCATGATCCCACTTTTCGCTCATTATATGCCCCATTGCCTTCCCAAATAAATTTTAAATATTCCCTGTTCTATTATTATGAATTTCATTTTTTTGAAAAGAGAAAGGATTAATAATAAAAGAAAAGGCTAGTTGATGATTGGCCTTTCATGATCCCACTTTTCGCTCATTATATGCCCCATCGCCTTCCCAAATACATTTTAAATATTCCCTGTTCTATTATTATGAATTTCATTTTTTTGAAAAGAGAAAGGATTAATAATAAAATAAAAGACTAAGCTAGTGACTGGCGTTGAAAGTTTGGATATTGATACATTTTCTGTTACTTCTGCATTTGCTTGAACATTGTTGGTCACTTCCCATCCATGCTACCATTTTTCTCTTATTATAAGCCCCTCATCTTCCCAATATCCCTACGACTCCCTGTTCAAATGAAAAATTGATTGTTGAGTTTTAAGGTATTGATGGATGGATTGCATGTGCTTTTGTGGTGAATGATAGAGCCAACCTTTCGATTTTATTTAGGAAGTGTATTGATGCATGGATTGATAAGAGTTTTTCATGACATGTTTGGAATATTGCTTCAGGATGAGTTTTTTTAGCAGGGGTAGAAATGACAAAGGTTTTAATAGAGGTGCTAATAGAGATAGAGAAAATTGGCAAAGGGGCCATAAAAGGCCATGGTTTTCAATACATTTTGATGCTGATCCACATGAACTAAATTATCTCTTTAAAGATGGGTTCTTCAACCTAGTTGGCCATGGGATTCTCCAACCATGACCAGAGAGGGCTCCCTTCTAACCACATCAAAACTTTTATGGTATTCGTGTTCCCCCTCACGTTTCTATGCAGCGAGAACCACCTGCCAATTATTATTGGCAAGAGACTATCCATCAACCTGCTCCTCATCACCATGGTTGGCCTACTATGTCTTTTCCATTACCCACTCCTCCATCATCAATAAATCCAAACACCCAAGCTGATCATGTTGTCTTGCCAGTACAGTCCTCCCATGCAAGTAAAATGATAAAAACGAATATTCCCAAGCCAGAGCCAGATAAAGGAAAATGAATGGCCACTCCCTCCAATTCATCCAAATATTCCTATGAATCTTCGTCTCAATTTTTTTTTCTTCCATGTCATTAGTGAGATCCACCCTCAAGGTTCCGACCAGCCTAAGGCTACAACAGAAAGATCAAAAGAGGGTAGCAGTGAGAAGAGGCCAAATGCCTCTCACAACAAATATGGTTTTTAATGTTCATTAATTTTATTTTCTATTTAGGACGGTATTTTTATTTAGACAATGTTTTGGACAACAAATGTATATTTAGACAGTGTTTTGGACAACATGGATATAATGCTATTTTGGATATAGTCATGTTATATTTTGCTGATATTTCATCATTAGTATGAGAATGAGAGTTACAAGGAGGATGTTTGAATCAAATTTTTGGGGTTTTATACTTCATGTTTTGATGACTATTAAAAGAAATTGAAATGACAGTCACAAGGAGTCCCAACTATTTAGTTATCATTTAATTAGACCCTTATTCATATATATTATTATTTACTTGTCTCAACTAAATAGTTAAGCTAATTAAGTTTAACTAAAGAAAGACAATTGAATTACCATAACTTATTGAGGAAGAATAAAATATCAATCAAATGAAGAGACAAAAGAAAGGAGAGAAGAGAAGGATAACTTCAACCATAAGGTTTACTCTATACCAGTGAGATACTTTCATTTTTCATTCACTTTGAGTTTACTAGAAGGCTTAACCATCTTGATGACAACAGGGTCTTATTGAAGGAAGCAAGATTCAAAATTGAATCATATATTTCAATAACTTGTTTTAAAGGTATATGATTTATCTTTGACAATCTGTGTGTTCTTATCTATTTATGAATTAAATTTCATGACTGATAAAGAATATTTTGCAGAATCAAGTGACAACATTTTGTGATATGCTGATCCAAATTTTTAAGCTTCAATTTTCTTTTGTTGTTAGAGTATTTTTGTATGGTTCCCATCGGAGGCTTCTGAATCTGACTTTGGTCCCTACCCTCGCAGGGGTTTATAAAGAGAATTTAGCTTTGTATCTCAGAATGAAATCAATATACAAATTAGACTTCTGATTTCAGTCTCACATATGTATTTTGATGATTTGGTTCATAACTTGTTTTTATCTCCATGTACATACTCATGTAATTTATGTTTAAGTTTATTTCTTTTGCATAGTTACATATAATATATGAAAAACTAGCCTTGGTCCCTCATACTTAATACTTGCCGATTAAGTGATTGTTTCTTTTATTTTTAGGCTATAAATCCCAGGTAACATTCCCAACTATCTTGCCTTAGCCCAACAAGATTTGAAAATGCTTGAGTAATGTTCATCATACCTTTTCCTCAACAATGTGCTCCTCTCAGGTAGTACTATTAACCTATATATCATCCAAATAGACTATAACAAATGAATCTAGATATGGACGTAATACATCATTCATCATTGTCATAAATGTAGCTGGTGCATTACATAAACCAAATGGAATGACCTACCATTCATACAAAATTTTCCTTGTCTCGAAGGTAGTGTTCTAGGTGTCTTATTCTTTGACACATACCTGGTGGTATCCTGATTTTAGATCCAACTAAGTAAAATATTTTGCATGCTACAACTGATTTAATAGATCATCGATCCTACATAGAGGGTACTAATTTTTTACTGTAATTCTATTCAATGCTCTGTAGTCCATACATATTTGTCAATTCCCATCATTATTTGGTACAATTATGATAGGTGATCCACAAGGTGAGGTGCTTGGTCGAATCACACCCTGGTTTTTTCACTTCATTTGCTTCTAGAACGTACTGTCTATACAACCTAATATTCAACAATGGGGAGTTTGGAAATCACTGTATTTCATGCTCCACTTCCCTCTTGGGTGGTGGCCCTTTAGGCTCTTAGAACACTCCTATGTATTCCTATAGAAACTCTTCCAAATGATGTTTCTTCTCTTTAGTACACCCCTCTAGGGATGCCTTTACTCTTATCGAATTATCATTATATTGATTTTCTCTTAAGACAAGTAAAACATATTTTTTACTGGAACTAATCAACTTCTTAGCTTGATTGACACTTACCAATGAGATCTTTGACTTTCCTTTATGCACATTGATTATGTAGGAATTCCCATCCTTGATTAGGTGCTATTGGTTGGCTCTCTATATGAAGATTGCATCTATCATATACATGTAGGGGCTTCCAAACACTACACCACACATGTCCAGGGGTACTACATCCAACACCACTTCATTAATAAAGTCTGCATTTACAACAAATTTAATATTACACTGTTTCATTACATTGATCTCTTCATCCTTGTTTACCCAACTCAATGGATAGGGGCTAGGATGACTGTGAACCTCCAATCCAAGCTTGCTGACAAGATTTGTTGCTACGAGGTTAGTATGTGAACCACAGTCGAACAAAGCATCTATCTTGGTTTTCTTGACCCGAATCTTGATGTGGAAGAGCTTGGTCATCTCCTTCTCTTCCTGGTGATGAGGGATACTCACTCCTTCTGCATCGATGTGTAGACAATCTTCTCATCCACATCGGAGTTGCATTTAACCTGATTACTCGAATATGTGGCTAGAATATTATTTTTCTTTGCATCATTCTTGCGGTTTTTCGGGTTCAACCGTTAATGTAGTTTCCAACACTTTTCCTCAGTGTAACCATCGATATTACAATGGTTACAATGGTTGCTAGGATCCTTGCACCGATGTGCAGTGGTTGTCGTCTTCTTATCCTTTCTTCCTTTCCACTTCTTCTTCGCCTCCTAACATAGTTACCAAATTAACGAGAAATCTACAAAGTTCTCATTTTTTTGGGGGTCGCATTTTTTACCCCCTTTTTAAAAATGGTGCTACCTGTAACACCCTCCCTTTTAGGTGGTTTTTTGATATTTTAAATTTTCTGATCCATAATGTTTCTACATTATTTTTTTAAATGCTTGTTTTTTCATATATATATATATATATATATATAATTCAACTGTATTTTTAGTCATTTTTCCATGACTCTTTCAATCTTAAAATTATTTTTTACCATTTACTTTTTTGAAATTAAGAATTTTCGTCTCCTTAATTAATTTATGGCTCCATACTTTTTAAATATAGTGGAAAATATC
>CBVK0100964417.1:0-10279 GCA_900067695.1 Picea abies | reverse complement strand
CCCTCTGAAGGCAACAAATAGGTTTACATCATTAACGGTCATAGGTATGACAAAAATAATGTGTAACATCTTGTGCTATTATATTTGAGTTTCACTAGTAATTACTAGTTAGTCTCTAGCATATTTACTTGGACTTTTAGTGACTTGTTTAGAATATTTTCCATTTATTTAATTTTTGATTTATATAATCTATATACTACTGCTAATTAGAACATAAATCTGCACTTTCTTTTCCATTGGATTTTTGAGCTTGTACTCTTCTTTTCTTGTGTCTCGGGAAGGTACGATCATATTTATTAGGTATTCAAGCTTCTTGGAAACCATTGAACACTACCGAGACTCATTTACAAGCCATATTACACTTATTATATTGACCTATAAGGGAATAACTTCCATCATATCACTTGTCATCTCATTTCCCCCTAGGTTTATTGAGGATTCCCCCCTTGTGTTGGAGTCTTCCTTCACTAAAGCGAGGGAATGTTTTATCTCAGGTGATAATGGGTAAACTCTCCCACTATTATTTCCATCCAGTGGATTGGTTCAGGATTTTCCCAACCTACAATTTGCGCTATAACATTTTGGTGTCATTATCGAGGAGGATTTTGAATCCTCTTTCATGCCCTAACGATACTTTGGCAAGTTATCCCAAATCATTTCCCTAGTTTTCCTAGAGAATCCACTTGAGGGAAGTTCCCTCTCTCCTTTTTATTTAATGAACTTTCTAAGTTCATCCAATGACTCCACAACCCAAGAACCCACCTTTCCCTAATTACTCTTTCCATTTTCTAAACCATGGAGGTATATGATGAAAATTTTCTAAAAATTGGACTGATATCCCAAAGTTTGATGGTAACCCTTGTTCATCCGTTACACATGATGTCAAGTTTACTAAATACATTTATTGGGATCAAATAACCCAAGGTGATGAATCAACACAATTTCTCCTAGCATCCTTGGATAAGAAACAGAGTAATTTTATCAAGCATTCTTGTATCTCAAAGGATTTAACCATCCTCATTTGAGAATTCCTCACACATTGTGGACCGAAGTCCCAACAGTTTGAAGAAATGGTTCACACCCTTGAGGATGATTTTTAGGAAAGGATGCTTCCTTTGGATCCAATTGAGCATTTGAGGGAAATTTCCTTTGAAGTACATATCTACAAAGAATAATATATCAATAATGAAGAGAAGTCGGTGTCCATGCTTTAGCTTGACGAAGATAAAGTTATCATATCTTCCCTTCCATTTGATGAAGACATGCATGCCTTTGTTCTGCTTGCACATCAAGAAGAGAACATGATGAGTTGTAACCCTTTCGAATATCTTCATGATACTTTACTCCATGATTTTGGAAGTGAAGAGGTATTATAAGAGCCCTTCAATGTGATAAATTTTTTTTAAGAAAACAAAACAAAGAGATCTGTATTAAGGATCAAACCTCTTGTGATGAAGAGGTTCCAAAGGAGCATGTCCACGAAGAGAAAGAGAAATTATGATGAGATACAACATGTTGAGAAAAATTATGAGACATTGTTATATTTTCTTTTATTGGATGAAGGTGAGATTGTCCAACCTTTTTTTCCTCTAGTGCATGAAGTTGAAGAAGCAATTGGTCTCAATGATGAATAATTTGAAGATATAGTTGAAACCACCCTAGTCTCTATTCTTCTTGCACATAAAGACAAAGAGATGGTCATTTCAGTTCACATTGATGGTATTATGAATGAAAACTTGGATATGGTTGATGAGCATATAGACACTTTCATACAGACTGGGAGACGCACATGGGATTTTGGTCACTTCATTTTTTATAGAAACCCCATTTATGACATTGAGGGTATCTCTCAAGAGAAAGGGGTTGAGTTATCATCTTCAAAAGACTGGTCTTCATACGTATATGATTCATATGCTTGGAATATTAGTGATGATATGGTCATAGATCAATTCCACCTAGTTGAGGATGAATTGTCACCATACACTCACAATGATTTTCGTTCATCCCTTTGAAGTTGTAATTCATGCCCCTTTGAGGATTTGGATTTGTTATATGAGGATTTCTAACCACCTTGGTGCTCGTATTTTGATGGATACAAGGATGAGGTCATCCCATATCAATAAAAGGCTCATGTTGCAGAGAAATAATATTTTCATCCTAGGGAACTTTGCAAGGATATACAGATGAAAGGGAAACGATTTTTCAGTACTAGAAGTATTTATTTTTCTAATATCAGGCTATTCCTTGCCTTCATTCTTCTTTGGTAAGCCATACAATTTTCTTCATATCTCTCATCTCCTCTCAATACTCAATAAGAAGTGGTACTCTATGTAAGATGAAAATGAGCCATCATCTATATACAATAATTCTATTCAGAAGTGGTTGTATCAAGCTTGTGGCCTTTATTTCAAGAAGATTGTTTGGGATGCTCAAGCTTGTGGTTTTTCTTTCCAGCAGGATTTCCTCCCTCCCACCCATCTCCATGAGTTTCCTCTCATGATTGATTATACGCTTTTTTATATTCATGATTATTTTTTTCTTAAGTTGTCCTTGATATGTTTTATAATTAAGCATAGGGTAAATCATTTGAGTGAGATGTTGAGCAAGTGGTTGCATTGTTTGTATGAATTCACCTAACATCACCCATCACCTAATATTTAGGGCCCCATGGACCTAGGTAAGTAGGTAGGTCATTATGCTTTCCTTGCATTTTCATATTTATTGATCATGGTAACTTAGTTGCATTTTATATTTCATTTTTCTCTACTTGCATATTGATTTCATAATATTACATGTTTAGTTTAGAAATGTTTGAAAAAATGAAAAAATTTCTTTCTATATTAGTTGTTATTTTGAGATTTGATATATATGGATGAGGGGTGATAGAACCACCCTGTATTTTACAGTTTTATGTTTTAGTGTAGGCACGGGTCCACCAAGAGATGTTGTGGTTCTCATGCACTCTATGATGAGTACATGTACCCAAGTAGGATCTAGATGTTATCCTTGATTCCTAGGGATAACTAAGGAGATGATGCTCAAGGCCCTCAGGTTGCAGACATGGAGTACCGAGAGACATCTTGAGCAAAAATATCCACTTGCATAGAGAGAGACCCACCTCACCACCACAGTTCCAGGTTCATCACGAATGTATCCACCACACCAGATAGCTTCCAGAACACATTGGGTATTTCTTCATGAGGTACAAGCCAGTTATCATGGTGAGTGTCATTTCAATATTTGAGGCATTTTAGTTGTTGCATCTATAATTGCTTTTGATTATGTAACGTTTTCTTGGAAATTATGCCCTTTTCTTGTTTCACCTTGGTGGTTGACATTATGCCCTAGTAAGTGGGTCACCCTTAGGGATAATGTTTCTACCAAGGGGTCCTCTTAAGGAGTCATTGTGCCATTCCTAACCATACATGTCACTTTCCACACTTCATCCCCTTGTCTCCTTACCTTTTCGGAGTTTTAGGTGTACTGAACCAAGAAGGGATTGTTCCTCATTTTATGGGAAAAAGGGGTTGAAGGCCCAAAGGCTTGTAGCTAGAAAAAGATAAAATCCAATCATGAGCCTTCTTTATGCTTGCCTAGGTATCCCAAGCACAATGAAATGTATCTCATAAGAATTGATGGGACCTGTAAAAAATAACCAATCCAAAATTCCAACCAAGGTGGAGCATGTGTGGACATTGTTTTTCATTCTTAGGTAGAAGCCCCACACATGGTTCCAACTTGTGGAAGAATTATGTGACCAAGGTAGAGTCAAGGTGGGAGATTTTTTTCATGCTTAGGTAGAATCCCCACCTTGGATTCAACTTGGAAAAATATTTAAAAGATAAAAGGCAATAAAAGGGCTTGGAAAAAGGTTGCTTTGAAAATGAAGGTGCAACACACCTTGTATAAAGGCACCCATAAATGAGATACTACAGTCCCTTGTATGTAATGAACCCCATGACCAAGGGTCTTGCCCACATCCATGTCACTTTGTCCACATGTCTTAGTGAGGGTCCCACTTGGGAAATACCTCTAAACTTGAGGTACTATTCACCAAATAGGTTTCTTTGTCAACCCTCCCATACCTAAACTTGGAAAATTGCATAGGGTATTTGAGCACATGTTTATTTTTATGAGGAGGTTTGGATGTACATGCTTAGATGGATATTTTATTGATTTAATTTACTTATTATGATGCATTTGAATTGAGATCCTTGGTTGGTGCTTTCATTGTCTTTGTAGGACCTAGTTGGTGGACAGATTTGGAAAAATAAGCCTAGCTTGGCTTCCTTGGGGCTTGAATCCCATAGGTTGGATACCATGGCCCACACACCAGATGATGATGATAGCCTTTTTAGACCTAAGGATATACCATGGAGGACATAACCTATCCCTTAGCCCACCCAACGATTTTCTCTTGAGGATAAAACGTCACTTTTGAGGAGGTTGATGTCACCCTAGGGATAGAGCTTGTGGTGGTGGTGTTTTTGTTTGCAAATTGCCATATTTGGATGGAGAGGAGTACCTTGAATACCCTAGTTCTTGAAAGGGAATCCTTTTTAGGTCCAACATTTCAACTCCAAGCTCAACGAATTTCTAAAGTTTCCAAAACATTGCCCTAAAGGGGTGACATCATGCTTCTTTAGGGTTTCTTATGTGCATTTTAGGTTTAAACTTGAATTTTATATTGTAAAGGGAGAAGCAAGGGTTGTTGCCCCCTTAATTTTTGGTTTACCCTAAAATTATGTGGACAAACACTTGTAGTATGATTTTATAAATAGAGATCATTTCATTTCATTTTCATATCATAACTCTCCCATAATGGAGAGGATACTTGGCTGAAATTTGTGCCATACTTGGGAAATTTTATCTATATCTCTTGATATGGTTTTCTTTTACTATTGGATGAATAAGTAAGGCATTATATTTCTTGGATCTATTTCTTGATTTTATGGTGGATTTTCTTGGTTAAAAGGAGTTTATCTTGTTAATGCTTGGACTAGGTAAGGAATCTCCCTTGTTGTTTCTTCATTTCTTGGTTACGAGGTTATTTTACTAAAATTTTGGGGGGTATAAGGGCATACAACCCCACTAATACCATCATAATAGTCTTGGAATAATGTGTTGCACAAAGGAATACTAGGAGGAGTAAAAGGGTTTACACCCTCCTAGGGTTTTCCTTAGCTATTTTTTCTTAACTTGGGGAGTAAAAGGGATTACACCCCCAAGGAGGTAGCACAATTAGATATTTCATTTTTAAAGACTCCATAACCCAATAGTTAAAATCACTAATCTCTTTCATTGGAGAAATAAAATCATTGCATTAGGATACGTAGAACTACGAGATATTGCAATTGTTCAAGTTGGAATATTTTATGCATGATAAAAGATTGTCAAGGCCACTAGGGTGTCTTGTTTCTCCAATTATTTATTTATTTTGTAATAGCTTTAAGATATGGCCATTATGGATGCATAAAAACACTTCATAACTTATAATTTTTCTCATGTTCTAACCGTCAAATTTTGCTAGAAAGTTGCCAAGTTAATCCACTAGTTATTGTTCTTCTTTTGGGTGGTTTACTTGCAAGTTTTGGTGGTGGTTGGAATTTTGTGTAGTAAAACTTGTTTGATACAGACATAAGGATGTAGAAATATCTCTTCAATACTTACATAAAATAACCTTTAAATGTTGCTAAAGTATTATGTTATCATACTTGAGTTTCAATAGTAATTGCTAGTTAGTCTCTTGCATATTTACTTGGACTTTTAGTGAATTGTTTAGTATCATTTCCATTTATTTCATTGCTGATTTATATAATCTATATAATGCTTCTAAGTAGGAAAAAAATATTCACTTGCTTTTCCATTGGATTTTTGGGCTTGTACACATATTTTCTTGTGTCTCAAGTAGGTACAATGATCTTCTGCAGGTACTCAAGCTTCTTGGAAACCATTGACCACTCTTAAGACTCATTTCCAAGCCATATTCCACATAGTATCTTGAAATATAGGAGAATCGTATCCATAGTCTCACTTTCTATCCCATTTCCCCTTAGGGTCACCCGGGACTCCCCCCTTGTGTTTGATTCTTCCTTCACTAAAGCAAGGGGAGGGTTTATCTAACGTGGAAGTGGGTAAAATATCCCAACATTATCGCCATCTTGTGGATTGGGTCGGGATTTGAAAAACCTACATTTTGTGCGATAAAAAACACTACGCAGGTAAAGTGATAGTGCAAAAGATTTTGTGTGCAGAACTCTGGTGACCCACACTTCACAAGGATGCTAAAGAATATTTCCAGGCATGTGATATTTTTCAAAGGGTTGGAAAGCCATCCAAAAGGGATGAGATTACTTTGCATCCGCAAGTTACAGTAAAAGGTTTTATAAATGGAAAATATACTTTATTGGACTGATAAATTCACTAGCCAGGAGGTCATGAACTAGGTATATAATCATTGCGACTGAATATTTGACCATCTGGGAAGAAGCAACACCGGTCACAGACTGTAGCATGGAGACTACTACACAATTTTTGTTTGAGAATGTTGTTACAAGGTTTGGATTCCTACACATTTTACTGAGTGATCAAGGGACACACTTCTTGAATAATATGATTATAGGATTGATTGAATATCAGTTTCAAAATTCACCATCAAAGGAGCACATTGTATCACCCTCATGAAAATGGGACAATATAAGAATTCAATAATTTTTTAGAGAATGCTTTGACAAACATATGCAACGTAGGAAGGGATGATTGGGACTTAAGAATCCATGCAGTATTATGGGATTATAGGACTATAAGCAAAAATTTGACAGGACAAACACCTTTTAGGTTGGTATATTGGAAAGAAGCAGTAATTCCAATGGAATTAATTTTGCCAAGCTTGTGCATTTCAGCGATTGTTGATCTTTCTAACTATGTCACAGTATAAGAAATATTGTCACAGTTGTTATAGGTTGAGGAATATTGATTTATCACAGGATTCCATCAACAAGTCCAAAAGGCAAGAGAAAAAGCATGCCATGATAGGCATTTTAACAGAAAAAGCTTCAAGTGGGAGATTTAGTGTTTCTATATGACAACAAGTTCATCCAACACCCAGGGAAGTTTAGGATGCATTGGTTAGGTCCATATGTGATCAAGTATGTGACAGAAGCAGGCGCTATGCAACTAGAAATGTTGAATGTTGAAGTCTTGGGGAAATTGGTGAATTGGATTTAGATAAAACTTTAAAGGGATGACTGACCATCCATGCATTAGACTGACCTATGAAAGAATCTATATACCATAGTTGTGTATTATAGTAAGAAAAATAAAGTGAAAAATAAAAAATGGAAAAACAAAAGGAAGAAACAAAAGAAAAAGCGAAAAAAGTAATAAAGTAAACGAAGGCAAGAAATATAAACTAGAAGTGTTAATCAAGGGTCAAGAAGTTAAGATAGTTCAAAAAAAATAATTAAATGGGAGAATGTCATAGATGAGAATGAAGAGGAAGCAAGATATATACACAAAAAGAGTAACTATGTAGAAGAAGTGAGTTATGTGTTGATAAAGGATCGCACAGAGAAAGTGAATTGCATATAGAAGAAAAGATTGTTTAGTGAATGAATGAATAAGTTGCAGCAACTACGTTGAAGAAGAAGTAGACAGACAGTTAAAGAATTAAAGAGAGAAAACAATAGGTAAAAAGCAGTAATGACAATGCATCATTAAGATATGTATTCATAAATGGAAAGCCTTGATGGAGATCATGATAGGCTAGCAGATCGAGGAAAACATCTAGAGAAAGATTTGGAATTAATGCAAAGTTGAAGAAGGTATTGATTGCACAAAACTAGTGTATTAAAAATTTAATTCCGGCACCAAGTTCAATGGACAACTGTCAAAGGGGCACAAAATCCACTAAGGGGTTGACGGGCCAACATTATTGTTATTTGGTTGATCTGGATTATTTTTGGAAAGAAATGAGAGAGGAGGTATAATAAAGAAATGTACAAAGATATATAGGTTATCCAATAATATAATAGAGATATAGTAGAGATATAACAATAAACATAGAGATAAAATAATACACACTTTCTATTAATGAGAGAAATGTACAGAACTGTAAAATACAGAGAGAATGAACTCACTAGAATGGTGGCATCTTATCTCTGAGAAGAGATGTGATGGATACACTCATTTGAAAAAATATTCTTGTTACAATGAGGCTCCAAAGGCCTTTTTAACATAAATAAAATCCAAAACCCTAACCCAAAAAGATGAAAATCCAACAGTTTTGTAGACCTTGTTTTGGGTAGTTTGGTGTATCAACTTCCCGGGCGCATAACTTTGGAATACGATCTTCATTTGGGGCGCGTGATAGCTCGTTGGAAAGGTATCGATGAGGAGATTTATTTTTGTGGCTTAATCAAATCATTTTTCTAATGTTGAGGTTATTTATCACGAAAAAACATCATTTAGGCCCTTAAAATCGCCTCGGGAGTTCAGAACCCAAAAAAACTGCTAAAAATAGTAACTTGCCAACAAATTGTTTTGATCCATTTGGAATAGGTGGATGGACACCGATATCCACCTAGATCAATCCTCCTTCCTTGGGAATCAATGGTCTCCATTCCATTGAGTTATCGGGGAAGAGGGGAAAGCGTTTGTTGAATATGAATCTTCATAAGTTGCTTGTTTTGTTGGATAAGTTGTGTTGCTTAGCTTGTTGAAAACTGTCACAAACCAACATGTTGTATGTTGGATTGACTGGGTAGTTTGTAGGTACCATTGTAGGTGAATAAAAAATATATTCTTTCTCTTATACAATCCGCTTCTATTGGAAAGGAAGGTCTTGGGCCAAGGCTGTAGTGGTTGGAGTGTCCTTTGGTTCACCTTTTGAACAGATTGTGAAGAGGCTGAATTTTGCAGTATGAGAGATTACCTTGCAGCACAGTTTTGGTGGAATAGTAGTTGGAACTACCTCTGGTACCCTGTAGAGATGACCTCTCAATGTAACAATGACACTACAGGGTCGAGACTCATAAACATCATGGATTTTCCACATATATGGTTGGCCCAAAATGACATCATAGAAATCAAGAGGGGAAACATCACATAGTACCTCATCCTTGAAGGGTTGGATTCCATTGGACAAACAACACTACTTGATGACATGAAGATATCATCCTTAGCGAAGCCACCCGATGTTGTATGGTTTCGGGTGTGGTGTTGTCGACAACCACCCGATGTTGTATGGTTTCGGGTGTGGTGTTGTCGACAATCCCAACTGTTTGATGACCTCTCCTGAGATGAGGTTATTTTGGCTTTCACTATCAACAATGAAATGCAACAGGGTCCCCTAAATCACCCACATCTTTGAATGGAAGAGGTGCTCCCCCTCTTCAAGATCTACTAGTTCTTCTGGTTGAATTGTTGTTTTCATGACAATAGTAGTGAGGTCTGCGTCGATGATGTGTACTCTCCCTTTATTTTCTTAATCATTTTATGAATCTGGGTTCAACTCTTTTTCTTTGATATTGGCCACCAATGAATGTTTTGAGTGACATTCATTGGTTTTGTGTCAGGGGTTTTTGTGGAAGTTGCACCACTTTCCAGTCTCCTTCTTTGTCTTTTCCTAACCCTTCTTTTCCTGTGGCTTGGAATGGGTTTCGGGACGTTTTTTGTTAGGGACATCTTTATCATACTGTATTTTTTTAGGATTTGTAGACCTAAACTCCCTTTTCTTATGGTTCCTAAATTTCTTCTTGATTTTAAAAACATATCGATAGGCATCTCCCAGTGATGAGATTTCTAGAAAATCATTTTCGGTTTAGATGTACCTATGCAAATCCATGCGGTATTTCAGAACTAGATGTCACTTGGAGTCTTTGATACCCATCTTGGTGTGTAAGGTATGGAAATTATTTGTGAACTCCAACACTGTTTGTCCACTCTCTTTTTGCAGTGTGGTCCATCTCATGTTTTGGTCATCATAGTTACCAACAGGGTAATAATGTTCCTTGACTGCATCCACACAAAACATCCCAAGTGGGCTCGACCCCATATATTCCAGACTCCTCTATGGAACTTTTCTCCCAGTAAGTTTCCCACCAATGTTTGGCATGGGGGAGAGACTTAAGGAGTGTGAAGGTGATATTTTCCCTGTCGAAAAAAATGTGAATACAGAAGTAACCTTCTAGCATATTTAACCATTTTTCTAGGGCATCCGCATCTATCTAACCTTCAAATACAAGAATATCAAAATTAACTTGTACCTTGAAAGGAGAGG
>CBVK0100964416.1:0-10279 GCA_900067695.1 Picea abies | reverse complement strand
GAGGATTCTCCAAGAAGAATTCTTGCAACATAACAATATCTTGAAAATCTTATTTTTCTAGCACACCCATGGCATATATTTATAGTGTCCATTCATGGAAAGATATAACTGGTTCATGATGTGAAAAAGAGGCCTCTGAGGGTACTTCCTAGCCCTTAACCAACGTCCAAGCTAGATTTCGCTCAGATCTGAGTGTCAAATCGCATTGGAGGTCGGATTGGAAGTGGTTGAGAGACTGACAAGATTCATAAATGCGTCATTTATGAGAAGTGCATGGGTTTGCTTGTATACAATCGCACATCCTACACATTCTGTGCACAGTGCGCAACTAGGGATCTGTTAGCCCACACATTTCGTACATAGTGCATGTGCTTCCTTTGGTGAATTTGCACACATTGATTTATGAACAAAGTATATAGTTTTATGCCCTTTTTTTTATGGATTTTGATGCTGTAGGTGTACTAATTTTTGCTGGAACTGATGTCTTTCTTCAACTATTGTTTGTAATGTTACAGATGAATTTTTGGTGATAATAGATGCCCCTTGATATGTGAGGATAGGAGCGTACACATAGCCAAAATACATCAAGGTTTATTTTGTTGATGGTGCCATTGTGTGGAAGAGTGAAGAGAGGAAATGCAAGAGTGATCCACCGGAGGGTTAGGGAAAACCATGGGAACCAAAACTTTCTCTAGGAAGAAATTAAAATTTGTATACAAACGAGGCAGGCATGCCCTATGCTTGTGTCATGAAACCAAAATGTGGGACTGCAACTGAAGGTGTATGATGATGTAGATAGTTGCAACGCCCTCGGGGGTGGTCGATAATGATAGATGATGGTTTTGAATGGTGAACAGGCTCTGAATCTATTAATGGATGACAGTAAGAAGTGTCAATGAATCATAGGAATTGATGGCCTATAAAATTCAGAATTCTTCGAATGGTATGGAAAAATGCAACAGTCGCATAGTAATACCTACCTTAACATGAAAGTTTGCTGAAGTCGAATGTTATGAGGGTCAACGAAATCAAAAAGTAATGATGAATCTCTCTGTTCCGTCCGAGACTCCACATTGGAAAGGTAATGAGAGTCAAGATACTGCCACCCTTCTAGAAACTGTGCTGATGTCGATAGGAAGGGAGGCACGACGTTAAGAAGCAAAGGGATTCTTGAAATCCACTGAGTAATAGGTGATTTTAGGTACTGAGGGGTAACGTGGACGAAGTCAAGACACTTTGGGACTCAGTATTTCCCTTGGTTGGGGTTTTGAAGGATGATTGGCAACAACCATAAAACCGGATCTAGTGTCAGGGGGACAACTAGAAATGGGGTTAAACTGTGCTAGAGGCTTAAAAAGTGGGCGAACTTAGGGATCGTGGTTACATGGATTTGGGATGATCAAGGTTTGTCAAAGATGGCTATATGAAAAAGGGTGGATGCCCCAACCAAGGGAGACATAGCTTGCTTTTCCAGGTAAAAGAAGGCCATCGTGGATGACGACTAAAAGAGCTATGTATATGATGGAAACAAGGGCTTTATACAATTACCAAATGAATAAAGAATAATTTGGGTTGAGTATATAAATATAGAAATGGGTGCCTTGGTGAAATATGGCCTGACCTGTTTAGGGCACAAGTTTGTGAAAGAGAACTGATGGAGGGTGGGGGCCCCATTGGTGAGTTTTTGTATTAGGTAAATGGATGGAGAAAAATTTGCAGATGGACAAACTAATGGTGAATGATATGGATGGCTAATGGAACTGCGGGGGTGCATTCAACAGAACCAAGTGTAGGATGATATGACCCGAGAGTGCATTGGGAATGTTAGAAATATGATAAGAAGAAGTATGGGGTTCATTCTTAGAAGTGCCAAAACTGTCGGACTCCCAATCCTAGGGGGTGAAAACAACATGAGTGTCAAGTTGCCAAGGGGAACTATGAATGTGACAACTCATGTGGGGGAGAGTGCTATCGGTTGAAAATACCAAAATGTTGAAGAGGTACAGGTACTACAGAGCCGGATGTAGGGACCCTAAAGGAAAATTTCAGAGGGTGTGATTGGGATATGCAATTGTTTATAGAGGGAGTAATTACATGCCAGTGTTGAACATATACCTAAAGGGGATGTAAGATTGCTTAACAAGTACCTACACAAAAAACCAAATACCTGACATGAACAATATCTGATGATAAAGAACATATAACAACTATTTGATAAAATTGAAAGTAAGCATGTGTACCTGAACAAGGCTTGAAAAAATGCTCCTCCAGGGATCAATGCAGATGATAAACCTGGGAATATGAATGTGTAGATGGTTGGATTAGGATCTCATGGCCGAGAACGGTTCAGAAAACAGAGGCTCTGAGCTTCTGTACTAGAGTGTGGAAGTTGGGAAAAAGGACCTATATATGGATGGTGGGCCCACAATGCCACCTCATTTTCATCGACACTATTGTTGATCTAGAGAGAGAGCTGTGAGCTGATTTGAATATTACAGGAGCGTGGGGATACTGATCTGGTGGTTGCAAGAGACAAGTTAGTGACCTTATCGTCCTGTATTTTTTGAAGTTGGGGGAGGGTAGATAGGAACTCTATGAAGGGCCATACAAGGGGTTTTTGAGGTAGGTTCCCACTAGTGCGCAGGAAAATGGGGAATACCTATGCATGTGTGTGTGGGTAGAATTCGGTTTCCCACACATTATGTGCAAGTTTTTCCCAAAAAAATGCGCATTAATGAATGCACGACTGTGATGGGAAACCCCATGCATAATGTGCGTTTGTGTAGGTAACAACCGCGCATATGGGTGCATGGGCTGGAAAGACAAGCTTACATTGAATGTGCACCTGTATCATGAATAGTTGCACACCCATGCATGGATGTGTGTGTGACAATTACGCATTAGTGCGCAACTGTTTAACGAACAGTCACACATATATGCACAATTGTATGGGGGGAGCCATGCACTATGTGAAGGTTGAGGGGTGTATGAATTTTTGATGTCTATGATTTTTGATGTATGATGGGCCTGATCAGCTGTTTCTGGGTGAATGCAAGTGATCAATAGAGTTGGGGATGATGTCGGTCCACTGGTGAGAGCGATATTGGGACCGATTGAGAGAGGCTGTGAGGGAGCAGCCAGTAGTACATAGACACTTGGTAGATTGTGGGTTGCTAAAGTTTTTTTATTATCCTTTGATATGGTTGCAGGAGTTCTTACTCTAGTTTTTTATTCGGATGTGGAGCACTAACCTGCAGTGTTTTGTGGTGCAGGGGGAGAAACTTATGTTCTTTGTAGCAAAGGACATATATTTTTTGACAGGAATCCCATTCCGAGGGAGGGGATTATCCATGGATCCCCATCTACCAAGGGAGGATAGAATAGAGACCATCACAACACGTCATTGTTCCAGGCCGAACCTTATGTCGGGTTCGGTAGTGTGGATTGAGGCCCTGGATGACCTACTGACAGAGTGCATAAAATCTATGGTAGTGAGGATTTATGGATCCTTGGGCACTCAGGGTATCACTGGTGGTCAACTGAGGGTGGTTGAGGAGGTCCTGGATGGAGACCTGTTCATGTGGAGTGTGTTGATGCATACCTAGATGGTGTCCTAGTTGAACTAGTGTCAGCATGCCGATTTCAGTGACTTTGCCTTCGGGTCAGTTTTGGTGGCCTTGGTCTTGGAGAGGGTGCCTCTATTGCACCCTTAGATTCTATTGGCACCAACATCACGGCAAGAGCCTTGATTGATGCGGTGGGCGCATGTTTTGGCTTGACATAGAGGAGGGGAGGGTGGCCATTACTTTACAACCACAATTTCTTGAGTGTGGCGGCATATTCCATAGGTGATTCTACAATTTCCATATTTTATTATGGACTACAGACATGATCCAGACATGGTGCTACCTCCTGGGGAGGACTGGGACCATAAAGGTATGTGTGTTATTTGTATTTTTTATTTTGGTAAATAATGTTGATCAGACATGTGTATGATGTTGACACTAAATATGTGTTGTTTTGTAGATGTTGGACCCCGGGGTCGAGAGGTGGAGGTCATCCAGGAGATGGCTCGATAGGATCTTGCAGAGGCGAGGGCTGAGTAGAGGCGCCGATGGGATGATGCAAGTGCAGGACTGTCGAGAGATACACAAGGGGATGTGGTTGCCATATTAGAGGATCTGTGTCGACAATTCGAGTAGGTCCTAAAGGGTGTTCCAGAGAGTGTACGGTCCCACATCCAGGATGATGAGGTCTTGGACTAGTGTGTAGGAGTACTGACAAAGTTGCGGGCATTGATCTGCAGGGAAGCAGTGGCAGGGGAAATTATGATGGGTCGGTTTCCCCCTAGATTTGGAGTGCTCCCAACTGGTGGGGTAGCTACGAATGATAGAGGACCTAGGGGGGGATCTCTAGGGGAACCCTGAGTTCCGAGTTGATATGTATGGGTTTGTGGGCCCGATTTTGTATAGGGTATTTGATACCTAGTTTTGTATTCATAGGGATGATGAGACTTATGAGCCTACAGGCATATGTGTATATATTTTTTTTGTAAAAAATAGTGGATATATTGATGATCATTCTTGTCTTTGTGTTTTGTGTTTATTTTTGTGATGTCTTTTGCTATCTTTGACAAATATATCATTCTATGTATATGATGTTGTTAATGTGATAAATGCCAATCTAATACTAGGTTATCATGTGATCTGCTACTTGATTGATATTTCTTGGAATATCTGTAAATATGATGGAATCAAAGTTGTGAGATAAGAGTCTAACTTGCAGGTATTTGCAAAAGAGGCAAGGATCGTAAACATGATACACATTGTTGAGTTGTCGGACAAAAAGTTGGGAATCTAATAGAACACTAAGGTGATGAATGTGTCGGTAACTGGCCTCGGTGAGGAGACCAACGATGGCATCATATTCGGCTTGGTTGTTGGTGGTCAGGCCTAAACATATGCCACTAGAATGGAGTAGGATATGTGAGGGGGTATAGATGTCCCAAGAAGTCGAAGCATGATTCTGGGTCTAGTGATTGGAAGTGTTAGTGAAACCGACGTGGTGGGTTTATGGATGATGCATCTCTCAATAACACAGGTGATAGATCAGACATCAGGAGTGGTGGAAACAAAGAAGACTAAAAAATCTACAAATTTGTACAAAGAGAAACATAAGGTAGGGGTTCTACGCTTAGGCATAAAAATTATTTAAGTAAAACATGTTGATGGATTCCTTGATAGGGTATCCTTTTAGTGAGGCCAATATGTGGGTGCCTTTAGTGAGGCAATGTTGGATGATGATGGGGCCATTCCATAATGACTTGAATTTCCCATGGCCCAAAGTTTTGTGGGTGATATAATAGGCTAACACGAGATTACCTTCATTGAACAAGCGCAGGTTGACATAGCGGTGGAAGCTTTCTTTGGACCGTATTTTAGCTGCCTCATTCCTTTGTAATGAAGATCGATGGTATTCATCAAGTGACTCTAAGGTCAACAGGCACTACTCCATTGGAGCAGTGTCAGGGAAGAGCTCTATGGCAGTGCGTAATGTTGGGATTTAACACTTGATAGGGAGGGTGGATTTTATCCCATGGATGAGGTGGAACGGTGTAAAACTTGTGGTAGTTTTGATTGTTGTGTGATAATCCCATAAAGTGGTAAACAACATATGATTCCAATTGGTCTTATGTTTGTTGATGGTACGTTGTAGCATGGTTTTGAAGACTTTATTGATAGACTCTACCTGTCCATTAGAATGAGTTTAGTATGGGGATGAAAATAGCCTAATTTTGAGGAGACTTCTTCAAAGACCTCATTCTCAAAATGTTTAACATGGTCGTAAACTAACTGTTGTAGGACTCCAAACCGAGTAATGACATGGTTGAAGAAAAAACATGTTTTTGTGTCAAGAATGTTGTTGAATGTGGGAATGGCTTTGACCCATTTGGTAAAGTAATCCACTTCCATGATAATGTACTTTTGTTCATTACTATATGGAGGATGGAAAGTCAGGAAGCCTATGCCCCATTTATAGAATGGGTCGGTTGTGATGACTCGCTGTAGAAGAGCTATTGGAGATCCTTCTTTGTTTGCATAAAGATGACATTTGTCACTTCGATTGACAACATGGATATATTCATGAAACAAAGTGGTCCAAAAGTAACCTCCTTGAATGATTTTTTGGGCACTGGACATACTCGATAGGTGACCACCACAAGAATTGTTGTGGAAATCATTCAAGACACTGTCAGCATCATCGATGGTAAGACATCGTCAAAGGATGGTATCGACCCTACATCGATAGAGAATGTCTTCAATGAGGAGGTATCATGGGTATCGATGGAGAATGCATTGATGATCATATCGAGAGAGATGAGACCCAAACTTATGTGTACAAAGGTAGAAGAAGAGGTTTTCATACTAGGGGTCATTGGAGGGGATGTGTAAGAGGTGTTCATTGGGAAAATCTTCATTGATGGGGGAATATTTGGTGTTCAAGGGAAAAGTCATAATGATTTCGGCTAGGAAAAGAGATTTCTTTCTTTTGGGAGTAGAGAAATCTAGATTGTATTCTTGGAGGATAACAATCCATTGGGAAAACTTACCATTGATCTATCAATGACTAAGCAAGTACTGCATGGGGTTGGAATCTGCTACGACCTTGGTAGTTCAAAGCAAAATATAATTTCGCAGTTTTTGGACTGTGAAGAAAACTGGTAGCACAAGTTTCTCATCATGATTATATTTCAAGGGTGGCCCTGAAAGGTTTTTACTAATGTAGTAAATAACATGTTCATTCCCATCATCCCCTAATTGGACAAGGACTCCTGCAAGTGAGATAGTCGAGGTTGATAAGTAGAGGATGTAATCACAATCATAGTCTGTAGGACTAATCAAAGGGGCATTGGATAGGGAAGATTTTAAATCATCAAAATTTGTTTGAGCATGTTCATCCCATCGAAATGGGATACCATGTCACAATAGGCAGAGAAAACCATGTTTGTGAATGGCATAGTCTAGGACAAAGAGACGTAAAAGGTTGGATTTTACTTGTAGGCTCTATAGTTGGCGTAAATTCCTAGGCGGGAGAATTTAGGTGATAGCTTGGACCTTGAGGAGGTCCACCATGTTGGGATACAATGAACTCGAGGAGGCGTCTGGCAGTGATGCAAATGACACACTTGAGGGGGTTCAAGCATATATTATACTAACAACATTGTTGGAAAACAATGCGTAAGTCGTCTAAATGATGGGTTCATTTTTTGGATCGAGAAGTGAGGTCATCCAAATAAGAAATGATGATGCGATTAAGATCATGAAAAAAGTAGGTCATGGCCCATTGAAACGTAGCACCAACATTTTTGAGTCCAAAAGGCATGACGCGATACGCAAAGGTACCCCAAGGGGTTGTAAAAGTGGTTTGTATTGATCTATTGGGTGGATATGAATTTGATTATAGATTGAGAACCCGTCCATAAAGGATAGTGCCTCATGGCCGACACAATCATTGATGATTTGGTCGATGAAATGGGTTGGGAAGTTGTCTTTGGGGCAACCATGGTTGAGATCAAAAAAATTTGTGCAGATGGAAATAGTTCCTTGCTTTTTGTTAATAGGTATGGGATTGGCGACCCACGAAGTGTACGCAATGGGGTAAATGAACCCGGCAATGCGTAACTTGTTAATTGAAGATTTGATAATCAGATATTTGGATCGGTGTAGGGGGCATTGATTTTGATGAACATGGGATATATTCAGCTACGTGTCGATTCAATGTTCAACTATAGAAGGATTGAGGTCAGGCATCTCTGTATATGGCTAGGCAAAAATGTCTCAATATTCCTGAAAGAAATATTTGTAAGCGATAATTTCTTCAAGGGAGCATGCAGCGCCAATGGTGATCTCTTCTACAATGCCCGGTTTAATGGAAATGACAATTTTTTCTGTGGGGTAGATGTTTTCCATGTTTCCTTCTTTAAAAGCATCAAGGGTAGGGATAGGGTTTTTGAACCAATTTATATTTCATGAAGGAATGAAATCCTTGGTTATGATTACGCACAAGGAGGCTTAGGTAGGAGGGTGAAAGGCCTCTTGTGAGAGAAAATGTTCTCAATGATGGATTGTATTACAAGGGAAATTGGGGGTGGTTAGTTCCTCCAAAATATCTTGGTCATAGTGGAAAATATGAGAAGACAGGGGATCCTAGGAGATGGTAGGGGGAACTGTTAATGGGTAAGTGTGAATTTCCTTGAAGGATGAGGATGTAGAAGGGATATCATTTACATGGTGTGATATCTCTCTTGTCATAAAGAAACTATCAGGATACTATGGATGGTATCTCATTCCCATGGTGACTAACGAAGAAATATAACAAATGTCAGTAATGTGAGGAGTAGTAGGGAGAGCCTGAGGGGGCTCAGGAAAGGATGTGTGACGTACTGCAACTAATGTTTGATGGAATTGAGGTATATCTGGGCAATGATGGGTATAATGGACATATTCTGAGCATAGGGAACAAGCAAAATTGGTTTGTAACCCTTTCTTGTGTGTGGTTGAGGAGTCTATAGTAGTACATGAAGTACTTGGTGGACTGGTAAGTAATGGAGTTTGTTTGGGGAGTTAGATAAGATTTCATAACTCAGGAAGAGTAGGGCATATGTTAGTGGGGTGTCCTTCTCTTTCGCATATTGTGCAAGGAGGTTCATCTTGGGGAGAGAGAGGAGCTATGGGCTCGTTCTTGCTTTGTATGTCCCCAGTGGTGCTGGTGTTTCCACCCATTAGGGGTGAGGGTAGTGTGACAGGAGCTTGTACTAGGATATGCATCGGTAGTCCCTCTGTTTGAGGAGGGAGAGATGGTGTAGGAACCATGGAGGGTGGATGGAGATACCATATAAGGATGGTGATAACCATGTTAGGAAGGGTGAGGGTAGAAACAACCTGGAATGCTTGAACACGAGGTGGGGGGTAGAAAAAGGGGATTTGGGTAATGGCTTGGGGGACTGTTTCCCAAACCGAGATTTTGCCTTGGAGGGGGGGGGAATCCAAAACAAGTGGTGTTGTGGTGTTTTCAGGGAATTCCTGAGGTAGTGGTTCTCCAACTGGTTGAACTTTGATGTGGGGAGGGGCCTCAGTGAGAGGAGTATTGTCTCTGATATCTGTTCCATTAGAGGAAACTACACACACTTGTGCTAAAATAGAAGGGTTTAGGAGAGGTGGTGCTCCATGATAAGTTCCTAACAAGGATGGGTATTTGAATATTCTAGGGCCAATTTCAATGACTGGAAAAGCATTCGAGCTACTGCGAACAAGAGGGAGGATGTTATCAATGTTGGTGGAATGATTAGGCTCGTAATGTATCAATGTTGGTGGAATGATTAGGCTCGTAATGTGTAAGTTGGTTGATGTTGACGATTTTTCCATTATGGGGGAACATCATTGTACAAAAAACAAAAGAGGCTACCGCCTTCATAGCATACATGTAGCTACGTCCGAACAAGATATTGTAATAAAGTGGGGTGTCAATAACTTCAATGTCCATGAGGATGGTTTTTCCCCCAAGTTCTACGCGGACATTTTGGAAGAGCCCTTCAAGGGATGATGGTCAACCATCATAATCTCTTAGGGTGATGGCAGAGTGAACTAGCTCAGGTGAGCCGAGTTTCTGCGATACTACTTTGGACATGATGCACATGGATGCACCTTCATCGATGATGCACTAATTAACTTTGATGTTCCATATCTTAACTAGTATCTGGAAGGCTACTAGAGCAGGGAGGCATGGTTATCCACTATCCAAATCAAAGGTGATTAGTTGAGTATCAGTTGGGTCGAATGCCCCCAAGGTGGAAAGAAAGGATTTGTGTTGAGATGGAAAGGTTTGGAGTACCTCCAATACACACATGGATACATGAGACTATGATAATTTGTTGACTAGACTATAATTATGGGTTTCCCTAGCATGAGGGTTATGTACATTTCGTCGTAAAGGCATGCGGGGTATATGGGGATTTGGTTCCATGTTAGGGTGTGGGATCATCAATGGTTGTCCTGCTGTAACTGGAGTTGTTTCTGAGGTGGTTGATGTAGAGTCAGGAGGCATTCTGTATGGATGACTGCATGTTTGTAGAAGAATATTTTCTTCGTTAGTATAGACGATATAGTGATCGAATGGATTTCTGGGTTGAGTGGGACCTGGGTTTTGATATTTCACCATTTGTGGTGGGAAAAAGTTTATCTCTTGTTGGGTATTCATCACACCTTGGTGTGGAATGGGG
>CBVK0100964415.1:0-10279 GCA_900067695.1 Picea abies | reverse complement strand
ACTGTCACAACCCTATTAATCATTATCAAAATTTGAAGCAATCTACCAATCAGATGAATTCCTAGATCCCACAGCCAAACTAGAAGTCCAACATCCCCAATACCTACTGACTCTCATTGTGCTACATTGATTACCATTGGAATCCAAATAATCCAAGCCTTTGATTCATGTTTTTGTATGTAACCATCTGGTGGAAACAAAGTAGGAGACCTCACCATGCAATCAAGGTGAAATTCACCCGCTTGTGCCAATAGAATACCTAAATAGTCACTACCATCACATGCATTATGATGTGTCTCACAACTTAGATCATGAAGAGCAGATTTTTCATTAGCTATGTAATCCTTCTCTGTAAAATTGATGACAATGACGATATTTTTTCCATTAATTGTGGCCCTACAATCCTTGAGAAAAAATTATGGGACAACATTATGAACTAACATACTGTCCTCAAAAGAATTTGTCTCCTCCTCACACCGATTATAAATAACAATATCTACATCACCAATATAGATACTTGTTCATATTTCACTTGTGGATGCATTAATTGATTCTTTTTCATGGAAATCCATTGTATTATTATTCTCCCTTTTAATCTTATCATGTGCAATCGCTCCACTAGTGTCATATGAACCTGGATCCCATATTGTTGTGTCCACATCATTCATATACGCATTCCCACAATCGGTGGATGCATACACTTCCTTGTTGGATAGTCCATGAGGTATATGCCCAACTATATCATATGTATTTATGACTTGGGCCTTCAATGGGCCCTTCAAAAGAGGTTGCTCATGATCCCCATGATGAAAACTATGTGTATAATCAGAAATTCTTGAGTCATACCTCTCTTCAATCCCATGAAAATATGAATGTTCCTCCTGCTTGACCACCACAAGGGGATCTTCCCTCAAATCATGAGTACCACTAACATCCTCATGTATTATGGTTGACATAGATGACTTCATTTCTGCTTTGGATGATGTGCCAAACTCAACTCCACACAAATCTCATTAACCTAATTTTGTTATTCTTGAAGGGCCATTTGAGAGATCTTCAAAGAATCCTTGGTAACCTTAAGCTCATGGGTAAGCTCATCAACTTCCTCTTCTTTCTCTTTAACTGCATCAAAATTAATCTCATCAAGCATTAGAAGATGATATCTATCTGAAAGTAGGTGTAGGTAATTGTATTTCATCACCAATGCTTCTCTGAGTGCCTAAAAATCTATAAGAGAAAGTTCTCCTTCGAAATACTTATGTGTATCTAGAGGCTCTTCTTTCCAACAACAATTTTCCATCAACTTATGAGTATCATCAAAAATTTTTATGGCTACAATAATCATGTCTTCATTTGCCTTCAATTTCCCTACCAAATGATGGGACTCGTGGGAACTATCATATTCATACAAATTTTTTGGTTTGTATTTACAATCATGCTTCCAAAAATAAGCTTCCCCTTTGTCATCCTTCATGCATAACTCTCGAGAAATTAAGTCAACATCCAAAGGAAATTTATCCAACACCAAATCTGATCAAAAACTTCATCATATGTGCTCTCAACATGCCCATCATATGCACTGGTGATATCAGCCTCATAGGATAGCTCTAATGGTGTATTAAAGGTTGTTGTTTTTTCAACCTCATTGCACACATCCTCAACATGAATAGATGCATGCGCTTCCAAGAAGTCATCATGGGGTTCTATCAAACCTCTATCATGAGGTGAGGCATTCACATCATCAACCACTTCATATTTTAACCCATCTTATTTCTTCCCAACTGATAAGTGAGGCTCCAACAACTCAAGATGCTCTAACAATGTTGTTAGATTCTTATGATATCCCTAAAATACCTATGAAAGTTCTATCATGAGTTCTTTATTTGTATTCATTTTTCTTAATACATTAAATGCACCTTGATACCAAGTTACCACCGCTGAAATGGAGAGGTACAAGTGTTGGTTAGTTAACGAAAACAATTTGAAAATGTATTTTCATTAATTTCCCCTCATGCTTGTAGGATGCACAACTTTGATACCACTGTAAAATCCCATTTACATTGTTTCTAGGGTTTTTTGTTTACTGTTGATGTGTTTAGTGTTTATTTCATTCAAAACTTTTGTCAAACAATTTCACAATAGCTCCATATTGGATTTGGTAGACAATTGTACAACAAATCCATAATAATTTTGGAACACAAAAATGGTTTTGTTGCATTTTACACCAAAATAGCAGCTATTACATTTGATATAAATGATAACCTTCTCATTCACACAGTAATAACATAAATAAATCAGTAAAGACAATCTGATCCAATAACTCTTCAAACTATCATTACATTAAGAAGAACTCAACAATTATAGTCTGAGATATTTATTATTTCTCTGACCTGTAGATACCATGTTGGGGAAGTATTCAATATAATGGATCAAACCCTTTCCTAGACACCCTGAGCAACAAATAATGGCCACGATTTATTGAGAATGTAGAGGTGAAATAAGGTAGTTCGATCAGCACTGGAATTGCTCTCTTGAAACCCCGAAACAACAAATGGAAAATAGCAGCTCGGTCCCTTCCAAAAATACACTAGCATTCATGTCCTTGTAGATTATTTATTTCATCTCTCCTTTGTTGAAAAAACCTCCCTTCTAGTTGATACAAACTATTGATAATTTCCACAACCCAAGAGAGCAGTAGAGGTAATGATGGTGGCTTGATCTGTAGCTAAACGGTCCCTACAGCCCTAGGATCTAATAATAAAGAGTATAGAGCATCTGTAGATCTCCCATGAGCTTCTAAACAAGTTATAACTCTCTCTAAAACTCTCCACAAATTTTTGATAAGTGTATGGCCCCTTCTTATGCTTCTCTCAAGCCGCAAACAAATGGTATAGCCTCCCAAAAACCGACAAATTGTTGAAGAATGCCTAATAATTTTCCAACTGATGGATCTTCCTCTTCCACAATGAATACTTATGATAGATATTGGTAATATTTCCTTCTTTATCAACTAGGATGGATTTGTTTCACCACCGAAACCAATTGCTCAAGGGTTTCCAACCCCAAAGCCAACAAAAGCTACGAGAGCTCTCAAAAATCCAATTTTATAAAAATGATCGTGAATAATTAGAGAATGAGCTCCAATCTCTCTTTTATCCCATTTTTACCTTTTCTGCTCAATTAAATAATATAAAGTGACTTTATAAAATCTACCTTTAATATTTCTCCAAAGTCACTTTATTTCACCTTTAATTTATTAAACATTTTAACTCCCAAAAAGTGATTTATATTATTTTAAAACATTTATGAGCATTGTAAGTCACTTTGTAACATCCCAACATTTAAATCTTTTCATTATGATTCCAACAAGATATAACACTAAATTTCCCCCCTTAAATAATTTAATTAAATAACAACCTTAGATAAATCCATTAATTAATACTCGATATTACTCCCAAATTACGAGAATGGTCGAAATGCATCGGAATTGAAAAGTGATTGCTCATGAGTGATCTTGATGATGAACGATGATAAACGGACTTGGTTGGGTGACTTACTAAAAACAAACATTCCCTCCTTGTAATACCCATGGGTCGAACCCCAATTGTAAATGTAAATGTAAATGTACATATAGGTTGGTGAGCTAGGATACTTTCTGGCCATAGAGCCTTTGTATATATGTTTTAAGTTGTTGATTGTGGAGCCTGATTATCTTCTTGATTCAGAGGCCTTTGTTTTTAGTTGTGTTTATACCCCATGAATACTTTACACCTTGTAAAAATGTATACCCCTCCATGCAGGGGAGTGAAGGGGGGATTGCCCCTCCTGCAAGGTCTGGGGGAAAGTGGGCCCCTGGTGGGGGTTCGGGGGTGAATCCCCCGAAGGAAAAATTTCCTTGTAAATGTATATTGTAATTTCATAGTAAATATGGACCGTTCATTATAAGGTCACAGATCTGACGATAGAAGTTATGTTAGGGTTTTTTTCTCTAGAAGGAAACCCTCTTTTATGAGGGAAATGTATTGTGGCTATGTATCATTGTGAATATTGTATTCTAAGTGAGGATATTGTGAGAGAAAGAATAGGAAGTTATAGTGGGTGTGTTGTAGGTTGTATCCCTTCATTTGATGGATAATAATAAAGGAAGGACCTGGAAATTTTTGTGATGGATGTATCCCACATTGAGTGAACCACGTATATCTGTGTCTCTATTGTATTGTGTATCTTATGTGTTTTATTTACGCATTTTTTTATTGCTCCACGATCCTATTTTTCTAACATAAGGCCATAGTGCATGTGTGGTTATTGGGTTGGAGAGCTTGGATGCTAAAAGGCCAACAATCCTATCATTGTAAAATGTAATCACACATGATGGTATTAACAAAAATACATCATTGTTGCAGACACAGTTAGATGAAAGAATATGGGGGGCTAAACTCCACTAGAAGGGAAAGAAAGCTAACGGTATAGGAAGAGGGGTTAAGCTAATGGGGCTTGAGCCAAGGAAATATTATTATGATATTTCCTAAAGTCTAAGTTGTGAGATATGATTTTATCCTAAGTTCCTAAGAGTGATGAACATATCACCAAGTGGATCCCATGTTGTTCCTAGCTTGACAAGTTTCAAGTTGGAAACATGCAAATATAAAGTTGGGAAATAATGTATTTTTCTGTCATTCCTTCACTATTCACTCATGTTGGTCATCCATACCTTGATGTGATCACCATACTTGTACTTGGAAATTTTTGTAGTTGTTGTTAACCAGTAACCAAGGTATATTGAGTTGAAGAGGCGGGTTGTCAAGAACATGTGTTGTTGAAGAAGTGGGTTGTCAGACCCGTGAGCATTCTCTCCAAGTGAGAGAACTATTGGGAATTGTTTTCCCAAGGGTGCCAAGTTGCAGCTATAGGACTTTGATACTTCATGTTTGGCTTGTTGTTGAATCCCCGGGGGCATCTGAAGGTCTATTGAGTAGATAATGGGCACACTTCCTTGGGTGGGACAGACATGTGGGGAATGAGAGATTGTAGGTTGTCTACTAGAGTTGGCACATTAAATTGAGTATTTTGGAAGTTAACAGACCTTAACTTGGCTTAGTAAGCCTTCCCTGGTGGATTTTTAGTCTCGTCTTGGGGGTGACCTGCTACTGAGAGTTTATGAGCAGTAGATTTTATGGTTGGGAGTAACATTTGAGGTTTTCACATAGTTAGTGATTATTTATAAAAGATAAGTGTATTTTTGTATGTTTTATTTATTAATGTGTGTTTAATTGAGTTGAATTTGTTATGGTTTTTTTTTTTCATATTCATGCATGTGAATGTATGTTGTTTGGAATACATTTATGTTCATATGTAGAGAATTTTTATCTAAATTAATGGTATTAGAGTTGGAAAAAGTGTGTGTGGCATGACCCAGCTTGGGGCTAGGGATGCTACATTGTGGTATCAGAGAATTTTTTTTCCAATTTGCTAGTAGTGGGGATGTTACAATGTGTTATCAGAGCCACAGGTTCAACACTGAGACTATATTGTCCATAGAGAGAGCATCAAATCTTAGTTGCAGATTCTACATGCAAATTGTTCGACAAAATGTTTGAAAGGGATGCCTGCAACATGTTTGTCGAAATTACTGCAGTGAAATTTGGGAAATTTCATGAGTAATTAAGGAAAAATTAACCATGGATTAAAAATACCAATTATAGTCTCAGTCTAGGCATTTTGGGACTATAATTGATCGAATTGCGGAATTGTAGACTGGACATGGCGAAATTGGGAAAAAATCTTGAGTTTCTAAGCGAATTCGAGTGAAATTTGTTCCCATAAATGACCATTAGTCATACCTGAAGGTAATCAATCGATTACAAGGTCAAATTTGGTTGTAGTAAGATTAATTCCTAATTTCCATGGCGGTTAGGGAAGAAAATAAATCAAAATTTATGAGTTTCTGGAGAAATTCGAAAATTGGGAAAAATTCAAAAATTTTGGGTATTTTTGTGTATATGATGTCAACATGACACAATGGTGACATGGAGGAGGTGATGTGGAGTGCCACAGTGGCATGTGTACCGTGGAAGCAAGTAGCACGGTGGCAAGTGATGTGGGAGTTATGTGCATAGGTGGTTTAGTTGATACCATAAACCATTGTCGTGTGGGGGCGAAGTGGTTTTGGCTTCCGGACCTTGTACCATGAAACATCACATAGCATGAGAAAACCATTGTCACAACCCAAGGGGCTATTAAAATTCTAGGCATGTTTGGGGTGCGACATGGCCTTTCGGTTGTTGATCTCACCTGATCTCAGTCGTCGGATCTGGGGTAATGTGCAAGTTCACACGCATAAAGGAAAAAGGTGTGGGATGGGACCTGCCTATACTCATGACAAATAAAAATTTGTCACATGGGATTTTGACAGTCAAGGTGGGACCCTTGTCCCATTCGTTGTCATAAATGTGATACTGAGCAGGTGGGTCCATAAAAGTATGAATGTTTTATTGAAATTTAAGGCCACGTAAAAGGAAAAATATAGAAACAAGAGAGTGAGGATTGATGAGGTAGGGATAGGAAATCAAGGAGGTTTACATGGAATCATAATGGGGTTCCAGGTAGACCCATAACACCATATCAACATCTGTCTCAGTAAAAATCAGTCAATTTTCTCAGAAAATTACAACATTGTTTAGGTCATGTTTTTGCAAGCCATTTTCAGAGGCCTAAACAACGTTTTAAGATATCAAAAAACTATGAGAATAGAGTGTACCAAGGTACACTTTGTCTCTATAGGTAAAATAAAATAGCTCGGAGAGAGATTCCTGACAGTGTAAATGGTTTGGAAAACGGAGCTCATGTGAGGGAGTTACAGGCCAAACAGTGAAAGATAAATTTTGAGACCTAGTTAAATTTTGAGGGCCATAACTTTATGCTCCGGAATCGGATTGGGGCACAGAAGTAGTCAATAGAAATTTATTTGGCCACAGAATAAATTCATGGAGTCAAAACAGAAATCTGGGCACTTACAAATGCACAGGAAGACATAGAAGGCACCTATAGCATTCAAGGCTAAAAAGGTAAAATGGCTTGAAACATCAGCATGTTGTATCTAATAGCTTGAAGCTCAGATGAAAGTGAAACATGGAAAAAATATCCAAATTATGACCATGAAGTAACCTAGTTGAGATCATGTCAAATTTACAAAGGAGGTAGTGTAGGTATGTATAAGTACAACTAAAAATTGCACATGGTTGAAGGAGTAAATGGGTAATATTCAAAGGACCATAACTTTATGCTCAAGACTCAAAAATGAGAAAGAAGACCATTGTTGGAAAGGTATTGGGTAGAGGAGTCCAAATATTCACCCAAAAAAAATGTGAATTTAGTTGTTTAATTCACAAGAGATTAACAATATTATTTCTGGTGTATTAAAAATAGCATTATGGTGCATAAACTAATAGATTTGTTAAATTTATTATGGTCTAACAAATCCTATTGTCTACACATTTTGTAGAGTTAAGAGAAAATAGATCAGTAAAGGATCAACACAGAGATCGTAGGTATGGAAGATGCACAGAGGACTTACATCCATGAAGATGAAATCAAGGGGTTGTATGTCAGCATGGGTAATGCAGAGACAAATTCAAATGGGCATGGAGAATGCAAGGAGGAGAGCATGAACTTGGTGGAGACTATAAAGAGTATGAAAAAATATGTCCAAAGTTATAAAGCTAATAATGAGAGGCTTATGAAAGTGAAAGAGAAACAACATGGATTCAACATCAAGTTGCTACAGAGCTTGGACATAATAGAGAAGAAAATGGATAAGGAGACAGATTCAAGAAATTCAGGGAGTCATAGGTCTCATGATCAAATAAGGGAAAAATAAGTGTTTATATGGATCATCATCACTCGCCAAGGCATTCATCTAGGAGAGCACAAAGTAGTTCAAGTCCATCTCATGTTAGAAAACATAACAACGGGTCTTGGGTAGATGAGATACAAGGAGAGATGAATAATATCAAGCCTCTTACCTTTGATGGTGAGCATAAGAAATATGAAGATGCAGAGGCATGGTTTTTGGGAATGAGGAAGTACTTTCAATTACATAATTACTCCTCACAAGGAGAAGGGAGAATTGCAATCTACCAACTCAAGGGAAAAGCATCAATGTGGTTGGACCAATTGGTGCAAGTGCAACACATTTATGAGAAGAACATTACTTGGAGGGAGTTCAAGAGATATTTTCAAAAGAATTACTTGAACAAGTGTTATTATGATAGCAAGATGAAGGAGTTCTTTGAAATCAAGCTTGGGAGTATGACCATAGATGAGTATGAAAGGAGATTCTTAGAGCTGCTGAAATATGTTGTTTTCATCAAGGATGAGCAAGTCAAGATTCAGAAGTACCTTAGTGGGCTGCCATCATTTTTCAATGATAATATACAATAGGATGATCCCAAGACACTGGATGAAACTATAAGGAGAGATAAATTCCTCTATGATCAACTTAGAGGAAGACCAACTTTCCAAAAGGATTGGGAAGACAATAAGAAAGGAAAGATGGAGCAGAGGAAGAAGGGGGCCAAGCCATCATTCTTTAGAAATAAATCTCAGGGACATCTAGCTTCCAAGGAGCCCAGAATGATAGAAACAATGGGGCAAATACCAAGGCAACAACCAATGAAATGTTGGGGTTGTAATGGAGATCACATGTATAGATATTTCCCTCATAGAGGTGAAAAAAGTGAGAAATGTTCACAATGTACATCAAGCTAATATAGTAAAGGACACAGGCATAAATGTGTCAAGGATCTATGCGGCCCTAGATAAAAAGAAAGTTGATATAGTGGAGGACATGGGCATAAAAGTGCCAAGGATCTATCCAGTCCTAGATAACAAGAAAATTGAGTTTCAATCTCACATGATTGAAGTGGAAGGTAATATTAATGACCATCCCATTGTTATTTTAATTGATTCATGAGACAACCATAGTTATCTAGATCCTAAATGGTGGAAAGCTCTCATTTTCCAATAAGAAGTCTTGGGAAATCTTGGTTGGTGCAGCTAGCTATAAGATCTAAAAGAAGAATTAATGAGATGGTTAAGGAATGTCCAATGCACATGAATTGACTAAGAAAAAGACTAGATTTGAATATCATACATTTGGGCTCATATGATGTCCTAATTGGTATGGATTGGTTGAAAAAGAATCATGCTATCCTAGAATGTTATAATAAGAAATTCACTTGCTTGGATGAGGAAGGGAACTTGAGAAAATTTCAAGGTATTCCAAGGGAAGTAACTATCAGGGAAGTTTCAACCTTGGAGTTGAAGAAGAGCTTCAGAAAAGGATGCCAAATATTTGCAACACATATAGAAGAAACAACAAAACATAAAGTGCCAAATATTGAAGACTATATTGTCCTAAAAGAGTTTGAAGATGTGTTTAGAGAAATTATGGGGTTGCCACCCAAGAAAGATATTGATTTCGCTATCAATATGATGCATGGAGTAACCCTAGTATCCAAGAATCCTTATAGGATGAGTACTCTAGAGTTGAAGGAATTGCAAATGAAACTTGAAGAGTTTCTGAAGAATTGGCATATATGCCCAAGTGTGTCACCTTGGAGTGCACCAATGTTATTTGTGAAAAAGAAGGATGGGACATTGAGACTTTGCATTGACTTGAGGCAGCTAAATAAGGTGACCGTGAAGAACAAGTATCATTTGCAAAGGATAGATGATCTCTTTGATCATCTCAAGGATGCAAATATATATTCTCCAAGATTGACCTCAAATCAAGCTACCATCAGGTGATAATTAAGGAAGAAGATGTCAGCAAGACAATATTTAAAACAAGGTATGGCCATTATGAGTTCATAGTGGTGCCCTTTGGGTTGTCAAATGCACCATTTGTCTGCATGTGTTTAATGAATGGTATTTTCATAGATTACTTATATGTGTTTGTCATTGTCTTTTTGGATGACATACTTATTTACTCTTAGTCTGAAGAAGAGCATGAGCAGCACTTGAGGATGGTGCTACAAGTATTGAGGGAGCATCATTTGTATGTGAATTTGAGCAAGTGCTCATTTTATCAAAGGAAAATCCATTATTTGGGCCACATCATATCAGATAAATGGATAGCAGTGGATCCAGAAAAGATAAAATCCATTGAAGAATGGTTGGTACCAATAAATGTCTCATAGGTGAGATCCTTAATGGGACTTGCAGGGTATTGTAGAAGATTTATTGAAGGCTTCTCAAAGATTGCACACCCAATCACATC
>CBVK0100964414.1:0-10279 GCA_900067695.1 Picea abies | reverse complement strand
GAGAGCAAGTTTGTGAGGGCCTCAAGAGCCTTCCTTTGGAGGAAGAAGGAACCACAGTTCCCTTTCTTCATTGTGCTTTGATTTCATCAATATACCAGCTCAAAACATTGGTGATATTGGTCTTGTTGTCTTTGTTATTTATTTTTCCATATTCTCATAGTTTTAGTTTGTTTTAATTTAATTCTTGTTTATAGTTTTGTTGTTCTTTTTCTAACCCTTTCCTCTACAGCTGTCATGCCTAGCAGGACCCAACTGGGCATGTAAGCACCCTTTATTTGCTCACCAAGTGACGAATTGGGTGCAAACACACATGATGTAGACTTGCACCATCAGTGGATTGTATTGAAGACTTGAAAACATCATTTTGTGGATGCAACTTTCCTGATTTGTTGCTTCCATTTCATTGGACCAGTACCTATTTGACTTCAACGATCATGGGATATTAGATTGCACTCCATGGTATACAGATATCTTCAGATTGATTTTGAGACTGGTTTCACTGGGTCTTGTTCGTGACTATGACAACTATTGGCATGTAACCTCATTTATACTTGCCTACTCATGGCCATGAACACTTGTTGGTATATTTTCCACATGGATCTGCATTTTATTCTTGGCAGCCATGTGTGAAAAGTTGGTACATAATGTAATGAGCAATTGATTTCATCCAGTTCGTTCTCTACCACTCCACTTCTGGGTTATTTATAATGTATTTCGGCCATCATGGATACTCTTCTGATCTCACACATTATGGGTCATTTGTTATAGCAAGATTTGCCTCACCATTCCTATCTTGCACAGAGGGCCTTTTTCCATTTCCCTATGTAGACTTATCAACCCCTTTTTGATAAATCCAAAGCCAAAAATATATATTTTTCCACATATACACTCCCTAACTGCTTTGCAAGATGCGTATATGCTTTCTACTCCACTACAAATCACGTATATCAGGATTTGTGCCAGAAAATACAAAATGAGGTTGGGTTTGCATGTCATGACAGAAGATATTTGATCTTTGGCCTTCCATATACTGGAAACGTTCTGACTCCGCCCTTCAGCTGCATTTTGGAGGCTATAAGATCACAATTTCGAGCTATGGAAAAGGAGGAGAAAGCATTCAACTTTGAGAGAAAAGTTACTCTAGAGAAATTACTTCATATTGAGTTTGCATCCCTTTGTCCCTTAAGTATGAACACAGTGTTCATCGCCCAAGATATTTCCTTATTGTTGAGAGGAACTCATTACCTCATTGCTATGAGCTCGCCTTTGGTGGAGGATTGAAGTGGTGGAGACCTAGTTGGAAGGAAATTGGTTTCTTGGTTTCGAACCATGCCGACACGGAAGTCTGTAATGTTGATACTTTTGTTGATCAATTATTAATAGAAATACTCCTTTCTTGTCCTATCAATATCTTGCAAATATATGATTATTATCCATGGGCATGTTTGTAATGTTTATTAATGGATTGTGATATCTGATGTAATAACTCATTTTATATATTTTCATTATATACTTGCATTGCTTGTTTGTTGAGAACTTCTTGCAGGTGTAAATCTTTGGGTCAAAGTGCTCAACGGTGGAACGACATCAAACGATTGGATCGAGGTAGGATTCTTCCTTGTATTGCACATTAGTTTATATAACACATGTTGGAAGTGAGTTTATTTCTATAGTCATACCTATCTGTTGTGGTTTACCCTTGGTCATAGAGATTTTTTCCGTTGTAATAGTAGCTTCATTGTTACTCTGGGGGGTCAGCTATACTCGATACCAGAGGTAGTTACGACTATTGTCCCACCAAAACAATGGCACAAAGTAATCTCTCATGCTACAAGGTTTAGCCTCTTCAATATATGATAAGAAGGTGAACATGAGGACACTGAAACCACTGCATCCTTAACCCAATACCTTTATATCCAATAGAATCAGATCGACAATATTGTAGACAAGTACCAAGATCTTCTTTCTACAACTACGAGGGTGCCTCTACACTACCCAATCAAGCAAGGTTATAACAAAACCCTTCATACTCTTCATGTTGCATCTTCACTGACAGAGTCCTTCCACACTCAGGTAGAATATACAACTATATTGGTTGAATGGATCCAACCCATCCAACAACAGGTTCATGACATCCTTAAACAAGCTAAGCAAGACATCTTCTTCAACAAGGAAAGCAACACACCAAGCTTCAGATTTAGTAGAAGTCCCCCCATCTCCCAAGAGAACTTGACACAATGGGGACCATTGCTTCCTAAGGGGGGAGGAATAATCCAGATGCATCTCAGTGGCCATCTAGCTCTTCCACTGAATCACCATTTTGAGCCTGTGGTTTTGATAAACCATGATATTAACCCTTTTGATGGGGAATGGAATGTAATGTCATCTTCATTTGTTAATTACAGATATCATTTAATGATTTCCTAGTGATATTATGTACATTCCTATAGCATAGAGGTAATGCACTGAATCCTTTTAGAAGTCTACTATTAAGCACGCTCGGGATAGAGTAGTATTGGGATGGGTGACTACCCTAGAAGTCCTAGTGTTTTACATGCCTATGTAATTTTATAAACTTAGTCCAATTTATCCCACATGCATCATGGGAATTGTTCTTGTCTCACTCTCTCATATATAATTGAGGTGAAGGATTCCCTTTAAGGATGCAATGGAGTGTGATGTAAAGATTTTTGCAAATGAAGAATAGACAACATCTCTTTTCTTTCATAGATAGGCTACCCCATTCGTCCAATTTGTTTTCTACAGTGTTTTTCTATATTATTCAGTAATAGAAATTGGGTTTCACTGTATTTATGTGTTCTCTTCTATATTTTTGTGTATTTAATTGTTATATATCGATTATCTTTATATCTTCATGTCATTCTCATAATAACCTAGATCATTGTTGGCCCTTGAACAAGTTTAAGAGTACTTGGTCATACTTGACCACTTTTGGGACTACGATAGCTTGCTAAGGAAGGAGTGCAACGTGAAGCAGAAAATAAGAAAGAAAGACCTATTTTGGGGTCCATTTTAGGGTTTTGGGTTGATGTAATGGGAAAGGGATGTCGGCCCATGGGTTTACCCATGTTTAGGCCCATTTTGTAATCTATAAATAGGAAATGTAGATAGTAAGATAGGGGGAGATAGTAATGTAGTACATCTATGTGATGTATGAATGAAAGTTTAGTGCTAGTAATTGGATCTGTTTGATCGGATGTATCTTAGATTGCTCTGTGCATGAGATCGAAGACCTAAGTGCAGGTTGTTATAGTCTAAAGAGAAAGGAAGAAGGATCTAGCAAGCTGCGCAGATCTTATGTCCTGTGCAAAGTAAGGTCATTAGATCTCTCTACTATAACTGCTTGACCGAGATAATATAAAGAAGACTTTGTGGATGTAGCCCCAGGGTGGGGGTGAACCATGGTCACTGTGTGTATACTGTTTTATGCTTCGCTCATATGTATTTATCTCTTTCTTGTCTAATTTATTGATGTGATTAAGTAGATCTAGTTATGATCTGTGTTGTTGATGAATGAATGAACATTAGATCTGATATATGAGATGCTTAGTGCTTGATCTGTTAAATCTAACCTATATTTCTATGGATAAGTATTGAATCATTCTTAGTATAAGCATTCATTGTGATTCTCTGTGCCTTCTGTGAAGTATATTAAGGAATGTATGCTAAGGAATAACTGTTGCTAAGTTCTCTACAAGAAATATAATCACAGATCTGTGTCCCAGCTAAGGTTGTAGACACTTGATTCTTGCAACCACCCCTGCCTCTACCTCGAGTGAGAATTCATCTTCTTCGTAGGTGTTCTCTAAAGGGCTGGTAGTTAGGGATTTTTTGGTGTGCTCTTGAGCGTTGAACCCTGGTTCTGCCCCTGTGTCAACAAATGGTTCTGTTGTTGGGACCTGGAACTGTGATTGTTGGGAACTGAAGAAGAAGAAGCTTTGTGTGAAATAAGCTCCGTGCATAGATCTATTTCTCTAGTGCGCAGTGTTCTGTTTGACCTGTGAAGCTTTGTGCCAAGAAAAGAGGTCAGATATGAATAAAGAGAGGTCATATCTGAAGAAATGAAGTCAGATCTATGAAGAAAAAGGTAAGATTTGTAAGCTCTATGCCTTGATAAAGGTAAGAATAGTTAAAAGTCTTAGATCTGGAAGCTTTGTGCTCTACAAAAGTAAGATAAGTGAAATTTTTTGTTGCTAAAGCATGAATCTAGGTATGTTTGATAGATTATGTCCTAGCTTCAAAACTAGGGCATTAATAGATGAAAGAAACCTTGATATGAATAGATCTGATAAGTATAGTGATAGATATGTTATACCTATGCATCGAAAGAATGTCTAGACTAACAAGTGGATGCAGAATCCTAGAAAAAAAAATTGTAGGCTAGCCACCATGATCCTGGTGTGTAGTACAGGAGGAGTTGGGGAACATCTAAACGGACAAGAGGATTAACCCTCTGTTATAGTTGCAGACGAACGGGACATCTTGCTAAAGAATTCCCTAGGAGAAGACCTAGTTTCCTATGTTGCAAGGCTATGGACCATGAAGTATTGGATTGCCCTAGAATGATTGCTAGGCTTGAGAAGCTGAATATGGAACAAGCAAACCTTGAGGGAGATCAAGAGACCAATATTATAGCAGAAACCCAGAAAGAATCATAAAATATATTCCTACAGATGAAAGATACCTTGAATGACCACCGACATGTTAGGCTATCAAAGATCTTCAAAGAAAAGGAGCAAATCAAAGCAAGAATAGGGGACTTTGACATTGATTGTACTCTTGATGAAGAAGCACAAGTGAACATTATGCCAGAAAGAACTTGGGAAGCTATAGGGAAGCCTGCCATGATCCCTTCCCTAGGAGGAACAAGTTTCTTCAGAGGAACCTATGTGGAAGGCTCACCCGAATACCTATGATTGTTAATGGAACTTTGACAGAGGAAGACTTTGAGATCATTAAATTTGTTGAAGACAATGCCCCGTTTACCGTGCTCATAGGAAAACCCTAGATTGATAGAGAATAGGCCAAACGAAGAGAAGAAGAGAAAGTTTTGGAACAGAAGAAGTAAGAGTTAAAAGACTTTATGACCAGAAGGATCATGCGCTTGATTGAAGAACATAAGAGTAGATCACATATATTTAATATTAGTAACCCCGATTTCGAAGCTAAGAGAACACTTGAGGATCCACAGAAGATCGAGTTACCTATTTTTGATACAGAAGAAGTATTATCAAGGAACCCTAAGAAATATTTTCCACAACATGAAGTAACTAAGACCACAGAAGATAAACATCAAAATAGTAAAAGAATTACTGAGACAAAACTCACTGGGAAGAAGGATAGGAAGTTAATAAAGAAAAGGGTTAATATAGTAAGGTTACATGAGGTTCTAGAGGACACTTTGCAGGAAGAAGAATTTCATAATTGGAGCTTCGCCAAGATATCAGAACAACAACATAGAGTACTTCGCCATGAAGAAGCAATATAGTTGTTGGAACCGATATACCCATTCAACCGCCACTCTGAATGGATCAAAAAGCAGTTATGGGTTACCACTAGACCATTGGATAGCGCCAGAATGGATAGAACAGAGTTAATGAAGGCCCCATGTCTATTGCAAGTAGACCGTTGTTGAGATTGCCTACTTAACCTGTCATGCCACGCACTGAAAATACTTTTTGCTAACTAAAAATCTGAGTGCGAACCCTGAGATCATTGCCTTACTATTCATCGTCATCTCTGAATTACTTTTTCACCTGAGCTACCTGACCCAAGTGTGTATGTCAAACGAGCTCAGCGCTGCTGAGAAGATTGTTGAAGAAGTTCTAATTGATTTAATGGATAAGAGAGTCATGTCAGAATGTGGAATGTCTACAAGTGTACAGGCATCGTCCTCAGGCATACTACCAGTGTCCCCCTCCACTACTCGAGCAGGACCATCCCGACCGCCTTCGGAAAGATGATCTAAGCTATGAAACAACTTCTCCACCGTGAAGATGATCCCAAGTATCTTGCCTAAACATATCCCACCACTAAGCAGAATAGTGAATCAAGACTCTGTACCCGGAGACTTCAACTATGTTGCAGTCACTGCGTACCTCCTGAAAGGGGTGCATGTAGTTCATGCTAACCAGGAGAAGCTCACCACACTGAAATTCAATGATTTTAACCTTGGAGATTGCAAGGTATACAATATGCTATCCCTGCACAAGTATTTGACTATTACAAAAGGAAATAACCCCAAGATTGTATCGTAGCAATGGACCCATAACCTTGCACAGTCAACCCTCCAGTCAACCCTCCAGTCAACCCTCCTCAACGTAATGAAGATTCCACATTTTGGGAGGCATCAGGAAGTAAATGCCTCTGTTCGACTGTTGTTGTACTGCTACCATAAAGGATACCTATGGCTGGACTAACGCATCATCGTGGATATAATTCTGATCAATCGGATCACTGGGTTAAGCATGCAGGGCCCTGACCCATAGGAATTTTACCCTAGAAAGACTGCATATTGTGCTCTCGCTCAATGAATAAAAGACACATATGGCAATCTAGAGAAAGGCACATGAGGTTACAAGGTAGCCTCCATTGAGAATGCATCAGTGTGCTTTGGTTTCTAGCTGATCACAGACAAGTTAGTCCAAAACAATAGACCTACATAGGTGACCGGATTTGTAGTTGACCTTGAAGGGAAGTGCGCGGAGGGACTACAAATGAACTAGGTGAAATACCTTTCAAATCAACCAGTTTTTGACTGTAGACAAGCGCAGGACCAAGGGTATGATTTCCACTTTAGTTGGTTGCTCATACTCATCGTCTTTGTTGGTGGGAACTGCCCAAGGGAGCCACGCTTCCGGAGATTGAACCCTTCGAACCCCTGGCCGCGATGTTTTGTACGCTATGGTACTCCAACGACATGAACAAACAGTGGCGGTCCAATGTCATCTTCCATGCGTACTACACTCAGTTGAGGAATGCCATTCAGTATACATCGTGCATTACACCCAACACTCTTCATAGGTTTCGACCTTTAATGAAATTCAGCGTAGATTGTCACTTCACCTACATCACAGCATGTGCAGAAGAGCACAAACAAAAAATCTAGTCATATTACAAGTTGGCAGAAGATGACTTGGAAGAGATTACCAAGGAATGGTCGGCAAACGTCATTATTGTAGCAGACCCCGCAGAGATGTCCGACGTAGATAGCCCTGAAGCTATGTCGGATACACCAAGACCACGCAAGACTAAGAAGGAGGTGGAAGTTCAATATATCCATAGTACATCCATGAATATTGCTTCTCTCTCACCTATGAAGGGAGGTGATGATGAAGAACTAGGGGGCATAGATGTTGAATAGAGAAAAGACGAGGTTACCCCACCTAGGGATGAGGCAGATCCCTCCAAGAAAAGGAAAATTACCCCACCAAGGCCCTCATCCAAAAAGAAAACTAAGGCCACCTAGACCATGCTTAATACTATGCTTACCCTAGATGATTTTGACTTCTTAATTACTACGCTGAATGATGTTTCATTAGAGCTCACAGAAAAGAAACAAGCAAAGCAGGAGGAACTATTCCGCTAGATAACGGATGAATTCAAAGAAGTGCATCAGGTGCTTCAGTCCAGCCAAGAAGTTTCTACGACGTCGTTAACAATGGAAATATCAGGAACATGCGATGAGCCCACACAATTACGTAAGATTGCTGAGAAAGTCGAAGCTCGCCTTCGACGAGCTCAAGAATACATAGAGAAAGCCACCCAGGCTTTGGCACAAGCATAGAGCGCACATGAAGAGAAACAGAGAAAGGAAGAACAGGAGAAACTTGACTTACAAGCCAAATGGGAGGAGGAAAAATCCTAGTTACAACAAAGCAAGGACGAGTTGCTAGCAGAGCAACTTGAAACACAAGAAAGAGTTCACAAGGCACTGTGCTTTGTGACGATCATAGAAGTGAAGATGGAAGATCGTCTTCCATTGTAGGTGAGCCAACTGGAAGCAGTAATCCAACAAATTCAATAGCGCATCATGGATCTGGAGCTCTGCACCATGCCTGAGACACCCCAAGAGATAAGACATCTAATAGAGGCCACTGCTCGAAGCGCAGTTGACTGATTAAAAACTTTGGCTTTAGAATGTAGGAAGTTAAGCACCAGAAACGCCTAGACCTATGAAACCCTCGCAGAGAATCCAAAATTGTAGACATTGGAGGCACAACTCCATGAAGAAAAGAAACATGCAGATGTGATACAAGCACAGCTAAAGTCCATGACCCCAGTTGAAAGAATGAAGAGGTTCACAGAGCAATGCACAACCCAACAACAAGTACACATGCTACAAAGTAAAGTAATGGACGTCTCTCAATGACTGCAACCACTCTAAGAGACGACATGCCAACTGTTCATCAAACTTGAAAGTCAGGGAGATGAACTCGAATAGGGTGTCATCACTACAGAATAGTGCCTGGAAGGACCGCTCAATGACACAGTAATCCAGGAATTTACGAAACAAGAGGTTGTCTCACTCCAACAGGTCGAAGCTGCTCAAGCCAAGTTCAAGGCATTCGAAGTGGAATTGGTCAAACCTGAGTGATTCGAGATGAGTCACAGGTGAGTGTTGGGGGCATGTTGGCCCTTGACCAAGTTTAAGAGTACTTGGTCATACTTGACCACTTTTGGGACTGCAACACCTTGCCAAGGAAGGAGCGCAACACGAAGCAGAAAATAAGGAAGAAAGACCTATTTTGGGGTCCATTTTAGGGATTTGGGTTGATGTAATAGGAAAGGGATGTTGGCTCATGGGTTTACCCACGTTTAGGCCCATTTTGTAATCTATAAATAGGAAATGTAGATAGTAAGATAGGGGGATATAGTAATGTAGTACATCTATGTGATGTATGAATGAAAGCTTAGTGTTAGTAATTGGATCTGTGTGATTGGATGTATATTAGAGTGCTCTGTGCATGAGATTGAAGAGCTAAGTGCAGGTTGTTATAGTCTAAAGAGAAAGGAAGAAGGATCTACCAAGCTGCGCAGATCTTATGTCCTGTGCAAAGTAAGGGTCATTAGAGCTTTGTGTTGTAACTGCTTGACTGAGATAATATAAAGAAGACTTTGTGGATGTAGCCCCAAGGTGGGGGTGAACCATGGTAACTGTGTGTATAGTTATTTGTGCTTCACTCTTATGTATTTATCTCTTTATTGGCTAAGTGCTTGATGTGATTAAGTAGATCTAGTTATGCTCTGAGTTGTTGATGAATGAATGAACATTAGATCTAATATATGAGATGCTTAGTGCTTGATCTATTGCATCTAACCTATATTTCTATGGATAAGTACTGAATCATTCTTAGTATAAGTATTCACTGCGATTCTTTGTGCCTTCTACGAAGTATATTAATGAATGTATGCTAAGGAATAACTATTGCTAAGTGTGTTGTAAGAAAGATAATCATAGATTTGTGTCCCAGATAAGGTTGCAGACACCTGAGTCTTGCAACCACCCCTGCCTCTACCGAGGGTGAGACTTCATCTTCTTTGCAGGTGTTGCTGAAAGGGTTAGTAGTTAGGGATTTTTTGGTGAGCTCTTGAGTGTTGAACCCTAGGTCTACCCGTGTGCCAAAAATCATAAATTGGGAACAACGTTTATATCTTGGTTCATTATAAGTTTGGAGATGCATTTTGTTCAAGTTAGGGTCTTTGACTAGTCCTGAAACTAGTCTGAAATAGGTCTTCTTGGAATTTTCACTCCCAATGTTTTTCATCTTGGTTTCAGGTTATGAAATTTTTACAATAAGAAGGAGGAATAGTGAAGTATCATGTGTACACATTTCATCCCTTTATTCACTGAACTCTGAAATTTATTCTTTGAGGAAATTAGGGTTTTTGGTTGGTCCATATTTTAGTCTAAAACATGTGTTCTTGGGAAAACTGTTATATCTGAATCTACTGACCTCCAAATTGAGTGTGATCTATTCCATTGGTTAGGGTACGAATTGAAGGTTTATTGGTGCAAATTTCAAGTTCTGAAGTAAGGCCAGTGACACGCGAAAGTGTTGGATTACTGAGAGGGGTGGTGAATTAGTAATAGCGTAATTATAATCCTTTTTTTTAAAATGTTATATCAATGTAGAATTATTATCCAATAATGAGCAATAATAAATAAACAATCACACACATACACAGTACACCAGTGTTTTATGTGGAAACCCAAATCGAGAGAAAACCACAGAATTCTTTTTCTTATATGTCTTGA
>CBVK0100964413.1:0-10279 GCA_900067695.1 Picea abies | reverse complement strand
CTCTCCTATGTTCGAGGGTGATGCATCTCTTGACCTTGTTGTCTTGCATCTTGTTCAACCAATGGTCATGTCGATACAATCTTTGACCGACAACACTCCTGTTTTTCAGGATGATGCACCTCTTGACCTTGTTGTCTCACATCCTATTCAACCAATGGTTGAGTAAGTGGTCGTATCGATGCAATATTCAATCGACCCCACTCTTCTCTTGGAGAGTGACAAGTCTAAGGAAGCGGTCGTGCCAATGCAATGTTTGGTTGATCCCGATCTTTTGGTTCTAGTTCTACACCTTCTATGCCATATCCTTAGCATTTCTATTACTTCACCTTCTGAACAAGAGAGAGTTTTACTCTTATTGAGTTCTCTCCCTCCAAGTCTTGACAAGGTTCCCTTTGATTGGGATGGTCTTGTGGGGTATCCAATGCCTCCGCTTATGTCTTTTCTAGGAAGAGACATTATCCAACATAACATGAAGACGATAAACTCTGTTAGCACTTTTTCCTCCTTAACTTGGAGAGCTTTGGGTCTTCTCGAGCTTGTGTCAGTTCTTCATAAGATACTGACATTCCACAAAAGATTGGTATGGGAGCCTTGGCCTCTCCCGTGGCTTTCCACCTAGAATCTTACTAACGAGTCTTAGTTAAGCTCTTTTCCGACTCGTCTAAAAACTGAAAAGATCTCTAAGTGATTTGTCCCTTTCACACTCATTAAAATTGGATTTGAAAGATCATGAGTCCTAGTTAAGCTCTTTTCCGACTCGCTATAAAAAATAGAAAAGATTCTTGAGTGAACTTGTCTTTTTCACACTCGTAAATTGGATTTGAAAAAACATCTATTTGGCACAAGTTTACCCCTTTTTCACACCAAGTTAACTAAAATATATAAAAAAGGACATTTTTTGGCATTAATTTGTGATTGCATCTCATGCCCTTGCTTGCAGTATTGAGCCTTTAGCCGGTTCTCACTTTGTGTTACAAATCATTGCCTAAGCAGTTTGCATCCTCAACCAAGTAGAGCCTTATTTATATCCTTCACAATTTGACACCCTATACCCTAGAAGGAACATCACCCCGAGTGTCCATCTCCCGCATGCATTTCCTTGCATTGATCATAGGTACATTCCACTGCTGGAACTAGTTTTTCTTACTTGCGACACTCATTCCCTCCTCTATATCATAGCATTCACTTGTTATGAAAAAACAAAAAAAGATGGGCGAGAAGGGAATACTATATTGTAATTGGCAACAGTTGTGTTGCCTTTCAACAGAGCACAAAGTTATTGAGTCCTTACGTCATCATAATTTTGGTTTTAGCATGGCCTTAGGAAGCTGATCTCGTTACAGAATTTTCTCTACCGACTGGTTAATATTCCAGTCACTATAGAGAACATTGTGGATGCCTCCTGCATCTAGTTGTCACATCATTAAGTCTATGCTGTCGGAGTCCACCGTATGTCTCATTCTCTTGTTCAAAGGAATTCTATCAACCTGTGTCGGCCACTCCTTAGAAATCTTGACTTTGCATGTCATCTTGACTTTGCATGTCAGCCATACCCTCAGTTTGACTCAGAATCACATGATACTTTGGTCTTATGATGCACCCTGGCCCTACTTTCATCATTGGTAGGTGACCTTGAACCCAACAATCGACATTTCATCATGGGTCATTGACTGGGTGGTTTCCCTTGTGTTCGACAGCAAGACATCTATTCACACTTTGGGATTTTCCTTTGTCAATAGTTTTCATCATTGACTACTATTTAGAGGGTCTTTTTCATGTACTGCTTGCATTTGGCACACATGAAAGATGCACATGGTAGTTGGTTTGTGAACATGTTCTTCATCCGATCTCCACCAAATCATGAAGCTCCTACTTTGTTCCTCGTGCTAATTGATGAGAGATGCCTTAATACTCTCCTTTCAAAAGGTATCATTCCATCGACTTTAGATCATGTATTCTGGATACGAGACCTAGAGTTTTATGAGTACCTTGAGGCTTGTAGTCGTTAGTGGTAGGCTCTCTCACCATTGATAGATGGGAATACATCAATGTCTCCTGATCAATGGATCTCTCAAGTGTTCGAAACCATCTCCTTTATTCACATTTGTAGAGATGTACTCCATGCCTTGATACCTACTTTCATCATTGGTAGGCCTTCTCGCGTTTGTTAACGGTATACCTCAATGATCGATAATCAAACGATGTCTCATCATGTTTGAACTTGACTCATTTATTCACATGATGTAGACTTGCACCATTGGCGGATTGTATTGAAGACTTGAAGACATCACTTTGTGGACATAGCTTTCCTGAGTTGTTGCTTCCATTTCATTGGACCAATACCTATTTGACTTCAGTGATCATGGGAGATTAAATTGTACTCCATGGTATACATATATCTTCAGATTGATTTTGAGACTGGTTTCACTGGGCCTTGTTCGTGACTATGATAGTTATTGGCATGTAACCGCATTTATACTTGCCTACTCATGGCCATGAACACTTTTTGGTATATTTTCCACATGGATCTGCATTGTATTCTTGGCAGTCATGTATGGAAAGTTAGTACATAATGTAATGAGCAATTGAGTTTGTTCAGCTGGTTCTCTACCACTCCACTTCTGGATTATTTATAATGTATTTCGGCCATCGCAGATACTCCTCTGATCTCACACATTAGGGGGCATCTATTATAGAAATATTTGCCTCACCATTTCTATCTTACACAGAGCACCTTTTTCCATTTCCCTATGCAGACTTATCAACCCATTTTTAATAAATCCAGAGCCAAAAATATATATATTCCACATATACGCTCCCTATTTTCTTTGCAAGATGCGTATACACTTGTTACTCCACTACAGCTCATGTATATCGGGATTTGTGCCAGAAAATGGAAAATGAGGTCAAGTTTCCATGTCACGATAGAAGATCTCTGATATTTGGCCTTCCATATACTGGAAACATTCTGACTAGGCCCTTCAGTTTCATTCTGAAGGCTATAAGAGCACAATTTCGAGCTATGGAAAAGGAGGAGAAAGCATTCAACTTTGAGAGCAAAGTTACTCTGGAGAAATTACTTCATATTGAGTTTGCATCCCTTTGTCCCTCAAGTCTGAACATAGTGTTCAACCCCCAAGCTCTTTCCTTATTGTCGAGAGGACCTCATTACCTCTTTGATATGAGCTTGCCTTTGGTGGAGGATTGAAGTGGTGGAGACCTAGTTGGAAGGAACTTGGTTTCTTGGTTTTGAACCATGCCGACACGAAAGTCTGTAATGTTGATACTTCTGTTAATCAATTATTAATATAAATACTCCTTTCTCATCCTATCGATATCTTGCAAATATATGATTATTATCCATGGGCATGTTTGTAATGTTTATTAATGGATTGTGTTATCTGATGCGCTAACCCATTTTATATATTGTCACTATATACTTGCATCGCTTGTTTGTTGAGAACTTCTTGCAGGTGTAAAGATTTGGGTCAAAGTGCTCAACGGTGGAACGACATCAAATGATTGGATCAAGGTAGGCTTCTTCCTCGTATTGCACATTAGCTTATATAGCACATGTTGGAATTGAGTTAATTTCTGCAGTTATACTTGTCTGTTGTGGTTTACCCTTGGCCATAGAGAGTTTTTCCCTTGTAACAATTCTCCAAGACTTCAACTATAAACATATTAGAAAATGGATCATGTAAGCAAGCCTGATTCAGTTTCCTTAAATCTACACAAATTCTGATTCCTCCTGCCTTCTTATCCTGAACCACCATTGAACTAATCCACTCCGACTCTGCGATAGGTTCAATAATTCCTGCTTCTAGCATCTTGTCTATCTCTTCTTTCACCTTCTTCTTATATACCAGGTTCAATTGATATGGTCTTTGTTTCACAGGGTTAGCATCTGGCTTCAAAGGGATCTTCATCTCTCCTAGCTCTCCAAAAATCCCTTTCATCTCTAAAAATGTAGTCAAGAACATATCATGGTAGTCATGCAGTAAATCAACAATCTTTTCAACAATCTCTTTATTCAAATAATCTCCTATGTTCATAAACTTGGGCATATCCTTTGCACTGATATTCACTTTGTGCGTTTTCAATGGCTTTGCATATATAACATCTTCAAGCTTTGGACCTTCTACTGCATGTTCTCCTTTATTTCTGGTACTTGAAAATTTCTCAGATCTTCATCGTCATGGCCTTCTCCAATGACATAATAGCATTCCAAAACTTCTCAAACTATCGCAAAAGAGCTATGCGCACTACATATGGGTACTAATTCTATCGAGTCTTCTGATGAAAAGATCTTGTCCTTGATAACCTGTAGAGTTGTTCTACTGAAGGGGAATCATATTCAAAACTGAAAGTAACCTTGAAGTTTTGAGTCAACTCTTCCCAATGTATTGTGTTTGTGTGCACTTCCAATTCTAAATAATAGTTCTTCGGAATCGTATCCAGAGTGCATATAAAAAAAAGTGCGTCCATTCATGCTTCGATACTGATCTCCATGTTGCAATGCACTATGTAACATGCTATGTAGGATAAATCAACCCCGTATACTTCCGTGCAATATATTCTTTTCCCGTTCCAAATCTAACCTGAAACAATCTTTTGCATTGTTGTCAATTCTTTATTTTGTCCTTATGTGCAACCCACCATCTTGCATACGTTGCTTTCAACGTGACATATTAAGATAACAATATTTGTTGATATGGTATTTGAAATTCAAATTCCTTTATAAAGGAGTGTGTGGTTGTTGGTCAATCATACTTTGGGCGATCACATACCTCAGTTCCAATCCATTGTAACATGAGAGTAATATGAGCACATCTCCTTGTCGATACTTCATATAATCTCTGCTACCAATGCTCCAGTGCTTCTTCTGAATCTGATGCGTAGGAAATAATACTTCACCAACTGAGTGAAACATCAACAATAGGGTTCACATAGTCATCCATCTGCACATTCACATTACAAAGGTTATCAATATATTTTCCCTTTGTCGGTTCTACATATCTTCTTCCCTTTGTGGGATCCAATGGAGCAATAAATTTCTGGTCTCCTGCTTCAAAGACTATCCGTCTCTTCTTCAGCTCAATCAGGTTATGGTTATCAAAATCCCAATCAAGTCCTACTAATGTTGGATAAGGCTTACTTCCATCTACTATCTCGATTACTTTGAAATCAACTATACTGCGCACAATGATCGATCATCCAATGCAATGCATTTAACACAACATCATCCTTCATTAATTCAAAAACAATATTCAAGAAACTTCTCAGTGTACTTACCTTCTCAACTTGCCTTTCTGAATGGTCATATACTGGAGGCATGTCATATATAGGTGGTCTATCATACATTGGTGGTGCATTCAAAGTCGATGCTATCCATTCTGTCTCCAACAATTCTTTCCTTGCTTGCTTGTACTTGTCTTTCTCCTTTCTGGGGTCAAAAAATGGAGGAGGATCTGCTGCTTTCCTTACCCACTGCTCAATCTTCTTTCCTTTCTCTATTGCATCAGGTCCTATTCTCACTCGTCTGTGCATAACTACTATTACCTTAGGTCATCCGTCGTGCTTCTATGCAACTATCAACTACACATTCAGGTTCCTCTTTTCTTGACACTTCGCGATTAGCTGTGGACATTCTTCTGTCACATGGTCCAATTGTCTACAATAAGTGCATGTCATGCAAGGATTCAGACAATCTCGTGAAAAATTCCCAGGATTATTACAATTATAACATATAATTGTACCTCTTCCTCTACCAAATCCTCCTCTTCTACGACCTCTAAATTCTCCTCTTCCTCCTTGATTGTAACCTCTCGGAATATTATACTGTGGTACTCCTCCTTTCGATCCTTCTTCCCCTTAGAATTGGTATGCATCCACAATGAATTCTCTCATCAAATCTAGTGCACAACCCTCCTTTTCATCATGTTTGACATACTTACAAAAATTACAAGACATGTTTCTAGTAGTGCTCTGGTGCATCAATGGGAAAGCAGTAAGATGATGAGCCATCGTTTTACATATCTCACACAATACTCCTAAAGGATTTGTAGCTCCTACATCCAAATACTCCTTAAATGTTGGACACTCATTCTTATGATGAAATTTTGTTCTACATGTAATACACTAGACTTCTTAGCACTTTTCCTTCTCTTTAGCCAACTCTTGCAACTGAATAGTCAATACTGCTAACTACAAATGAACCTGAGCCATCCCTATGTCATTCTCTCCTACAAGGGATGCTTCCAACCTCATGGAAATTTCTAGGGCTTCTGATTGCGATGTAATATTTTGTTGTTTCAAATGGTAGCATATATGCAGAAACAATCCTACAATGAACCACTCCCTATGCTGCTCATCGAGGATATGGAATGCCAAATGATCCTTTAAGATCTTGAATCTTTGATCAAAATCCCATATTGACTCATTTGAAAACTGGTTGATCTCTTTTAGCTCTGTAATACACGGTGACTTAGACTTAGGTTTCTGAAACTCTTTCAACAAGGCTTACCTGATGTCTGCTAATGTTTTGGTTTGTCCCATATGTACAGTAGACTGATACTTCATATACCATAGTAATGCCTATTCTCTGAATATCATTTCCAGATGCACAATCATTGCATCATCATCCTGTACATTCGTCACTATCCATATTTCTTCACAAACAAACAAATATTGTTTTGGATCCTCTGTCCCTGTCCATGGAAGACAAACATTCTCAAAGTGGGGTCTAACCTTTCCATTTTGTTCGGTGCAAAATTCTTCCCTAGTGACACTAATTGATTATGAATTGGCATACTACTTCCACTACTCTGAATACCTTTAATACTATCTTTACTTGCTTCACTAACTATAATTGACAAAGCTTCAGATCTTACCTCATTCCATGGAGACACACATGGGGTCATGGGTTCAACGCAGAGTCTGACCTAATTGGGATGTAACAGATCTTCTTCTACTAGAATGAGCTGATAATACTTTTCCTTTTCTTTCCCTTCTATGTGAAATATTCCTTCAATCTGGAGTATTACACCGATGTCCATTTCCTCAATCTCACTATGTTGCCTTTCTCTCTCAGCCACAATCCTCTTCCTACTATGCCTAAATATTTTACCACTACGCAATACCCCAATATCTTCATCTATCGCACATTCTTCTTCTCTCGACATCCTTGGCCCATCCATTCATCATTCATTCTCTTCATCCCTATTTTCATACACTCAGACCATCCCCTATCCCCTAGTCCCCCTATGTGCGTAAAGGCGCTTAGCTACTAGACCAATCAAATTCTATCTTAATAACCCCCTTATCACACAACAACATATTGAGACAAGTAGACAATGATTTCAAATACCTTCCACATGGACCTTTAAAGAATTATCTTTCAACAACACTACATGACTGGGTACAATCTATAGCGAACTCAATAATATAACCCCCAATACGCTATCCAACCAAAAATCAATTTCACACAATATCTTATTACTTATGGTATTAACTTGATGAATCAACTTAGGGGTCCAATTCCTTGGGACCACAATGCATAATATTTCATTCTTTTCAACTAACCTCTGTATCCACTCAGCCAAAACATACGAGAAATCAACAAAGAAAATCTCATGTAAATCTGTGAATACATACCTCTGCAACCATTGTTCCGAACTGATCTGCGGGTTCTTATTCTGATCTTTGGAAAACTCATGCTCCTTTTCCTCTAGCCATTGTCCATTATCTTTCTTAGTTAGCCTCCACATTCCCCTCAGTCTTAGATCTCGGTCCCAACAATGGAACCATTTGTTGGTGCGCAGTGGGCAGACCTGAGGTTCAACATGAAACCACCAACAAAACCCTTAAGATATTGACCCTTTCAACATCAACCACAAGTAGGTGAAGTCTCACACAATGTATCTATGGGGGCTTCATGAACCAAGTTTCCATAGTCATGGAGGAATGTGAGGCATTCATCTTAACCATTGTACTAAACATTCGTTCGTTATACCATACATCATGTGTGCAAAATCGATAGCATATTCAAATTAACCATTCATACATTATATGCATGTAATAAACATTATAGTAAATAAACACATTGTAACATCCCTATCCCCCCAAAGACTGAGCGACGCTACTGACACAACCTTAACTTAGCCTTTAAAGCTATGACACCAATTTGTAACATCCCCAACCACCAACAGGCCGGGCGAGGCTACTCCAGAACACTCTTTCATGCTCTATGTGCCAAACATACTGTAACATACTCAACATCCAAACTAAGCTATGTCACATACATTTTTCTAACTACATGTAATTAAGTTATATACACACAAATCTCTTGCAGAAGCTTTATATATATAAAGCTTTCACAAGAGTTCTACGTGTGAATATGTTTTAATCATACGTAGATAGAAAATTGTATGTGACATAGCTTAGTTTGGATGGTGAGTATGTTACAGTATGTTCCGCACATAGAACAGTAAGAGTTCTCTGGTGTAGCGTGGCCCAACATGGATGGTCAGGAATGTTACAAATTGGTGTCAGAGCTTTAAAGGCTAAGTTAATGTTGTGTTTGAAATGTTGCTAACTCATGAAGTTGAGAACATTTTAGGAACTATTAAACATTGCAACAAGAATAGTGACTACAGAAAATTTCTTGTTCATAAAATTGAAGAAGTGAACTTACTGTTGTTAATTATGAACATACATATGCGTAGGATGATGAGTCATTCTATTTGCTTAAATTGTTTGGTAATTGTAATTGAATTTCTAGGTGCAGGAAATTCTAAGAATCATTGCATAAGGTGACGTACATGATGAATTATGATATACAGAAAATACTGACAATTTGCTGGTTGTATGCAATATATAATCATTGCAGGAAAAATGGTATTAGCTTGGTGCTTGCTGAAATCCATAAGGAAAATTACATCCTATCGTTGCGACAACCATGAAAAAAATTATGAAATAGAATTTCATATTTTGGAAAAAAGTCAAAATTCATTATGAAATTAATTTGATTTCTAAAATGGAATTTTTATAATTCTCTCTCATGACAACTACATGTGTGTGATGCAGATGAGATGATATTGATTAAAGTTGGACCTCCTAGAGCCATGGTGCTCCGAGACTTCCTATCCGACTTGTACTAGAGCCTTGGAAGGGAGGTTGAGTAGCCGATGAACTATTGGACAATGAAGGTGCATACTACCTTGGGTTGTAGAGGCATGTGGGGAAGAGAGAGACCATTGGTTGGAGTGTTGTTGAGATGAGAGGATAATGACTAAAGTGGGAACTCTTGGAACCACGGTGCTCTGAGACTTCTTGTCCGGCCTATGCTGGAGCCCTGGAAGGGAAGATGAGCAACCGATGAACTATTGGACATTGAAGGTGCATACTACCTTGGGTTGTACAGGAATGTGGGGAAGAGAGATCATTGGTTGGAGTGTTGTTGAGGTTTGGTACCTTGGCCTAGACTATGTTAATATTGATTAGGGGCCATGGTTATCTTGGGAAGCCATTGTCCTGACAGAGTCATATTCCATGCTTGGGAATGGTATGCTGCTGAGAGTTTATTAGTAGTGAGATAAAAGGATGGGTGGAACATCATGGATCTACATCCAGTTGTTACTTCAATGAATTTTAATTGAAGCATGTAATAAGGAACAATGAGCTGAATTATTTCCTGAACTAGCTCTATGGAATAGAGCAATTGACTTCAAGTTGCAATATAAGTACCAGAAATGGTGCCAGAAAGTAGAGCACCAGATGGGTAAAAAGCTTTTAGTAGATAAAGCTTGGATACTTTAAAGAGTTTGAATGTTACATGGTATATAATGCACTGAGCATTTTTGAAATTTTGTTGTATATGTATACATGATGCACTGAGGACAATGCATAAATAAGGGGATGGGATTGTAATATCCCTAAGGCTGAACCTAATTGTAAATGTAAATACAAATGTACGTAAGATGGTGAGTTGATTTGATATCATTTTGGTATGCACATTTCATGTCATAGTGCACGCATGTACTACGCAGTAAAATGAGGAAGTGTGCACATTCCAGGATACCGTGTGCATAATCTTAAGTGTGCGCGATGTTGAGGCCAGGGAGCCTTTGTGTATATGATATGTTTTTTAGGCTGGTGAGCCAGTTATTATAAGCTAGGGTGCTTATGTTTTGAATTAGGCCAAAGGGCCTAGATGCTAAAGGCCAATGTGCCTATACTTGTATACATCTCATCATTAATATAAGATACATCGTCGCGT
>CBVK0100964412.1:0-10280 GCA_900067695.1 Picea abies | reverse complement strand
TTGGAATTGAGTCTTCTTCATAGCTCTGGCTTGATTCTACTTGGATATGTGAAGACCTCTTTATGTCAACTGAATTTGAAAACTTTTGGGTTGTAAGGTTGACTAGGTCTGTATTAATTCACTTATCCATAATTAGTTTTTTTTCATTTGAATATTTCTCTATCTCCATAGGTTCAGTCATTGTTTCTTTATCCGCCAATGATTCCTTATTGGTGATTTGTTCTAACTTGTCTTGTACCATCTTCTTATCACTATTTATCTTCTTAATCTGGGTGACTAAACTTTGATTATGAGATTTTAGGCAACAAATTTCTGTGTCTTTGTCTATGACGATTTTGTCACATTCTTTTTGGATCCAAGTATTGATTGTTGTTTGTATGACAGTAGTATTTTGGATATCTGATCAAGATATTTTGACGTTGATATTGAATCTGAATTGTAATTTTTATTTTTTCTTCTTATAGGAAAACATTATAAAAAAATTCTCAAGGTTTAATATTAAGCTACCCAACGTCTCTAACCAAGTCGAGCCGAGGATTATATCAACCTCTTTTTCATATATAGTTGTAACATCGAAATTCGATAGGATTTTATAATCTTTGAGTGTCAACAGTAAGTCCTTGATGTCATATTTATTGCCAAAAAAAGGTCTTTTTGTTTCGATTACATTTGTTTTTGGAATTATTAATTGATTCGTCAAATCCATACTTATGTGATTTTTCTTCTTATCTAGGAAACTGTGGATTCTAACTTCTTTTTCTTGAATATTTCCTCTAAATGTTAATAATCTAATGCATCTAGTTAGATGATTTTTACCAGAAAATATTCCTTCCTTAAAATCCATTTTTCAATTTGAATTGACCTTATAATTATTATAATATCCCTTTAATAATAATAAGTTAGATGATTTTTACCAGAAAATATTCCTTCCTTAAAATCCATTTTTCAATTTGAATTGACCTTATAATTATTATAATATCCCTTTAATAATAATAAGACTTAAGCTTCTTAACTTAATAGATATATTTCTCTAATATTCCTTTATACTCTTTTAAGAAAATAATTCTTGATAAATCTTCTTTATATATATAGAGTTAAAAAACTTTGAATATTTTTTTATGCTTTACCAAAAGTAATTTTATATTCACTTAATCTCTTTTTTTTTTCTTTGGTAATTAATGAAAAATAATTTAATATTACCTTCACACTTTTCAAAAGAAATATTTTAGTTACACTCCTTCCTTAACTTACTTAATTTGTGAGAAGTTAATTATTTTTTTTTCCTTTCTATGTTTTTTTAACAAAGGTCACAACTTTTTGTTAAACGATGACAATTTATCCTTTTACTTCTATGGAAATTGTATGGATTGGTATAATAAATAGTAGAGTTACCGCACTTAAAATCATACAAAATAGTGGATATTGATGTATCGTTAGTAATAGTATTTTGTTTTTATTTTTCTTTATAATGAGAAAAATATATAATTATATATATATATATATATGTGTGTGTGTGTGTGTGTGTGTGTGTGTTTTTCTTTATGGAAACATAAACTTTTTGTTCAAAACATTCTAGTAAAATAGAGATATTTAATTCTTCTGTTGAAGTAAGAGAGTTTGAATTTACCTAAAAAATTGTAGTAGTTTAAATCATTCTTTTACACTTTCTTTCTTTTCAATATTCTTATCAATGTAAAATGAAAAAAATTTCTTTACTTTTTGTTATTTTTTTTACTTTAATTTTTTTAATTTTTTGGGTAATAGTTTAAAATTTTTAAACTTCAAATAGTCAAAGGTCAATTATAGTCAAGGACTAAAAAATTTAGAGAAACTTTGTTTATGGCCAAATCAAACAAAAATAAAAAAATAAAACAGTTGTTGTATAGTCAGATTCAATTTACTGTGTAGTTGTCATAAAAAAATAAATTTTTCATACGACCCGTACAATTGTAACAGTGGTTGAATTAATTGTAATATTGTTGATTTTTTATTCTGTACAATTCGATCCACACAGTAGTGTAGTGGCTTCATATATTCATACACCTGTACATGCTGTACCAACCATTTTTTTCCATGTTTTGTTTGCAATCTGTACATGAAGCGAAGTGATTTTTTTTGTTGAGTTGTATCGTCCGTACTATTGTTCATACATCCAGCCATAGCCAATTTTGACCGTACAAACTTTGGTTCACGATTGAATAAATTTAAGCCACCATTTGAGTTGGGCCGCCTCCAAAAATCGTGACGATTGATGTAACTAAAAAGTCGACCCTTGTACATTCAAATAAAAATCAAAGTTAAATTACCTTTTAGTAGACTACGAAAGTTAGAAAAAAATTATATTGAAGATTTTTTTAAAACCATTACTAAATTCTTAAATATTTAAAAGGAAAAAGTAATATATTATTATTATATCATATCAAGTAGTAAAGGATTTTATAGTAAGGAAACAAAGAAAGTAAAGGTTCATTAAAAGTGGGAGACCATTATAAAAGAAAGTAAAGAAAATTTAAAAGCAGAATATATTGAAGAAAATTTATATTGAAGCTTTTTTTAAAAGCCATTACTAAATTTTTAAATATTTAAAAGGAAAAAGTAATATATTATTATTATATTATATCAAGTAGTAAAGGATTTTATAGTAAGGAAACAAAGAAAGTAAAGGTTCATTAAAGGTGGGAGACCATTATAAAAGAAAGTAAAGAAAAGTTAAAAGAAGAATATATTATTATTTTCAATTAAGAAAAATAAAATGTTTTTTGAAGTCAACATTAAGTGAGATATATTAAAAAAATCAAAGGTGTTTCTTAATTATTATTCATTAATTATTTATGATGTATTTATACTTATTATTACATATTATGTCTTATTGTTATTATATATTATGTTTATCATACACACGTACATATATATATATATATATATTTCAAGAAAAAAAAATTTATATTCCATATAATACTATCATAGTATTGTCTTCGTACGACTAATCACATATTCTCTTAAGTGGACTTAAATTAAGCAATTACAATTTATGTTTCACTATATAACCACACATTTCATCCTATTATAGTTACAAAAATGTGTACAAGCATTTATTTATGTGTCTGAACCACCCACATATGTATATTGTTCAATCTAATAGTTGTTACATTACAAAAAAGAGGTAGACATGAAAAAAGTTAGAGCATGAATGAAATTTCCTCTCAAATTTGACCATCATAGAATCCTTAGAGATAAAGGAATCCTCCTCCAGCGACAATGCTGCTTTGGAGAGATCATTGGACCTAGGGTTCAACTCTCTATAAATATGGGTGAAGGACGTCCATTCGAATTCGATGAGAATATCACATATTTGTTTTAACATTGATTGTAAGCGAATCACCTGAACCTGCAATTTATTGTTGGCCCGGTCTATAACAAATTTGGAGTCTCCCATTACCTAAATCCTTTTCACACTCAAATTATTTGCAAATAACAACAACGTCCACAAAGAAAAAAAATCCACCTTGGTGTTAGAGCCTCATCCTGAAGCATATCTTATCTGGAATAACTTTGTGGTGGAAAAATGAAGAATCACCCCAATCTTACATTTATGGGGATTCCCTTGGCTTACGCCATCAAATAATCCCCATGGAATTTCATATACCAACGTGGGCATGGTAGGATGATGGAGCTTTTATTTCTTCAACTTGTAGTTAAACTCATGGGTAAGCTTGCCACCAATCCTACAACTACCTCAATTGGGATGAATTTATCTTGAAAATTACTCATGTTACATTCCCACCAAATGAAGTAAGTGAAAAAGAAAGGAAGGGACCCAAATTCTTTCACATAAGCATCATTCATCCATCCTTTTAGCCAGTCTTCGACACTTCCATCCAAGGAGGGAACATTTTCTTTAAAGACTATTATAACTAAAGACCATATATAAGCCACAAAGGGGAATGAGACAAACAGATGATGGGTAGATTATGACTCTTTCCTACAAAACACACACCTTTTGGGGCCTACCCACACCCTTCTAAGGCCATTATCCCACGTTAAAATTTTGTCATCGAGATCCAGCCAAAAAATAATTTTCATCTTCAAAGGTGAGTGCATTTTCCATACTATGTTGTGTATTTTTTAGATAATGACTTCTTTGACCAAATCGAGGAATAAACCTCCTCTTCTCTCAACTTGATGAAATTGGACCGAAGATTTCCAACGTAACACCTCCATTCTTCCAAATGTTTTCCTTCTAAACCCATAAATGAGTTTGAAACCATTCGTTATGAATAACCCTATCCATCCCAAGGGCCTTCGCATCCCAAAGGGAGAAAATTCCTTTTTAGTGTCGAGTTGAAACTAACTCTTCAAAAAATTGAAAGTCTCCATCCGATCTTTCCCAGGGGTCCTCCCTAATCTTTAATATTTTTTTGTTTCTAATTCTCCAAACTTTCCACTCTCCTATGAGGAGGAAGGATTCCACTAGAGTTTTCCACACCATTAAATTATTTACGATCGATTTGTGTAGAGCATGAAACCATTCCTCCATCGTCATACCTTCGAAGTACTTTGATGACATAACTCTACCCCATAACATTCCATTATGGGTTATCCTTTAGAGGATTTTCATAGCTAGAGACCAACTAAATAGATAAATATTTTTTATCCCCCATCCTCCCAGTCCCCTGGGTTGGGAAATGCGTGACCACTTGACAAGCAATATGCCTTCTGCATTATTTTTACCATACTAAAGAAATTGGAAGATGATATTTATAATTTCAGTGTGAATACCTTTAGGGACTTCCTATGGACACCCAATAAATCGAGATACTGCTAAGAATATATTGAAGAAGAATTAGGTTCCCTCCCCTCGATAGCCAACAATGTACTCATAGGGAGATTATTGCTTCAAGTTTTTTGTAGAGCCACGTATAGTTCTCATAGGAATAGGCATTACGTTTCAACACAAAACCAAAGTATTTGAGTCCCTCGTCAATTCCCTTTTGAGAGAATGGCAAAAGAATTTCCAACTACTCTTGAAAATTTTCTTGAGGAAAGTTTAAAAGTAGAATGGAATCAAACATGTTGATCTCCATACATGTAGCAAGACAACATAAATCTAGAATGTCTTTAAGAACCTGGAATTATTGAGTAGAGTTTGCACCAAAGAGAAGGTCGTCGTCAAAAAACAACAAATGAGGAAGAATTCCAATAGGGGTGATTTTGACTCCTTTTAGCAAGTTGCTTATACTAGCATTGCCTATCATCCTACTTAACCCTTCTGTGATAATAAGAAATAGAAAATGAGATAGAGGGAATCCCTATCTAATTCCTATGGAAGAACAAAATAATTTGGAGGGAGAGTCATTAATTAAGACGATGAATGAGACCAAATTGATGCAACCCATTATCCAATTGACTATGGACAGATTCATCCCCATCTGAATTAGAACAAATCTCAAAAAGACCCAACTAACTTTATTGTAGCCTTTATAAAAGTCCATATTCAAGATAATAGATGGGATATTTTGAGTCTTGATCTAGTGAAGAGATTCTTGGGCCAGGGCTACCACATCATGTATTTGTCTATTAAATAAAATGTCAAACTGCTCTTTAGATATTATTTCTCTAAGAAATGGTTTGAGCCTATTGGCAATAATCTTGGAAATGAGATTGTATATGACATTACAACATGATATAGGTATGAAATCATCGAAGGAGGAGGCATCCTTTTTCTTAGGAATCAGATCCAAATGGGTCACGTTAAAGAACCAACAATTTTGCTAGAGCATTTCGATTCATATTTTAGAAGGTAGTAGAATCCTAGATAAAATTTTACCTTTTTGAATGCAAGAGAGGGTAGTTAGGATTTCTCCTTCCAAAACATATGACTGAAGAGTCTCATTCATTTCTTCATTAATTTACTTAGGAAAAAAGTTGGCCAACTATAGGATTTCTTCAATTGGGAATCACTTTAGTTCCTTAAACATGTTACTAAAAATAAATCCTTCCTTGCTTCAACAATGCTTTCAAAGGAATTGACTACCTTACCATATTGGTCAAAAATTTCCTAAATGGAGTTAAGGTTTTTCCGATAGTTTGCATACATGTGGAAACATTTGGTGTTGTTATCTCCCTCCTTTAACCAAATTCCCTTGCTTTTAAGCTACCACTTTGTTTCTTCTTTGGCCAATAATTCCTATCTCTTGCCCAATAGAGACTTTAGGGAGTTTTCTTCATCTTTTGAAAGGGAGCCTCCAGATTTTCTATTGGGAGGTAACCAAATTTAGATTAAACTTTGAGAAGGAGAGCTCGATTTCTCTTATTGAAAGCACATTCCCATTATTGAGGAAAATATATGAATTATCTTACTGAAGCATTTTTGAATCTTGCATGGCTAGGAAAAGATAGTCGGGAATGTCACCCTATGTTTTATAGCCTCAAAAATATTTTCCCAATCCACAAGTATTAATTACAAGGGTTTAAGTTGATTTATTAATGAAAAAGAATGTTGCAAATAACAATTTTTTTTTTATATAATTTTCTGAAAAATATACAGATTACAGAAAGTAAATATGGAGATTGAAAGCAAAAGTAAGCAAGTCACAATACACACAAATGAGATAGAATAGAAATCTTCTTTATTTCATTCCGAGATATCAAAATTGTTTTTCTCTTTACCAAACCCCTATGAGGGCATGGACCAAAGTCTAATTTAGAGATCCCCGATGAACACCATACAAAAGGACTCTAACAAGAAGTAAAAACTGAAATTTATAATTTGGATCAACTTGCCATGAGCTGCTTCCAATTTGACTCTGCAAAATATCCTTTATCATCTATGAAAATCAATCCATAAACAAACAAGTATACACAGACTATCAAGGATGGATCAACAACTCTAAAACAAGAATCTTAATGATTTGCTTCAGTTTTGAACCTTGTTGTCTAGAATAGGACCCTGTTGTCAAAAATAGAATTAGGCTTTGAATAAACTCAAGAATGAATGAAAACCAAACTGTCTCATGAAATCAAAAGAGAAAACCTTAGTCTTACTTTCTCCTTCTATTCCCCTTGTTTCTTCTTCTCGTTTAGATTTTATGCCTTTCAAATAAGTTGAAGTAGTTCAACTACTTTCTTTAGTTAATTTAGTTTGACTTACTAATTTAGTTTAGGAGAAACAATAATAATAATAATAGTTAAGGGTCTTTATTTAATAATAACTAGGTAGGTGGGACCCCTTGCGACTCCCTTCTTTTATTCTTTTTAAATCTTAAAATAAAACATAAATGGATAATCATTTAACACATGCCACCCTTGTAACTCCCTTGGATTCCACCTTCAAAAATGAATCTTTAAATATCATAAATAATTTAAATCATATCCAAAACAATATATAAATATCCACATAATCCATATTATCCAAAAAGAGCTTGTTGTCCAAACTTTTTGTAGACCATTGTATTCATCAAATCAATCATAAAAACACATAAATTAAAAGCCATACTTGGCCTTATGAGAGGAAATCTTTCTTTTATCACTGTTGTCCCCTTTTGATTTTCCGGAAGTAGCCCGAAGTTGGTTTGAACCTTGAGGCTATATTTCACTAATTAGATGAGAAAAATAATCATTCATATGCATGCGGGAGGACATGGATTTTGAAGAGTCATTTGAAGGAGAGGAAGGGGAAGCAACAACTTTTCCTTTATCTTTCACATGGGGAACATCAGTTGTAAGCATTTTGCTAGCATGTGAGGATTGAACAGGTGAATGCACATGGGAAATCTGAACATTAGGATTTACAAGTGGTGGAGGAGGTAATGACAAATTGGTCTAGCCACGATGGTGAGAGATAGTTGGATTGACAATATCTTGTCATCCATCATTTGCAGGGACTTCTGGTTGCATGGACACATGAGGAGGCACATTAATACTAGGGATGTTTTGAGGCTGGAAGGGAGGTCTCTCTAGTCGAGGTTGTACTATTCCTTTCCAAATCCAGTTAAAGAACCCAACTTGGAAAAAATGGTTCAATTCTTGGGGATCAACATCAAAATGAATGGAGAATCTAGGCCTTCTAGGCTCTCTGTTCCAATTCCCTCTTCCTCTATTATTTCTTCCATGGCTACCCCTACTGAAGAAACTCATCCTGTAGTAGAAATTCTTCGGTAACTAAGCCCTTAATAAACCATACATGAAATTCCACTTACATGAAGCAATAATTGGCTCAGAAATTGACACGAGGTACATGAAAATACATCCATAAAAACTATTTAGTAATTTCCAAGTGAGCAGGGGGTAACAGGTTTCATGGGACATATGGTGGGTGTTAGAAAGTAATGGATGTGATCATTTAACCATAGACAATATAGAAATATTGTCACCCGACCATAGGCCGAAGCCACCCCCGATCACCTTAACCTTGACAGAGAAATATTCTGGAATCAAACCCTAGGCTTAATAGCCAAACAAGGTGGCACACCTCTCTCTAGGGATAGCGCACCAAGCAAGAATAACCAAAAGGGGACATGCGAAAATTCCAAACCATAACCAAGAGAGAGTCCAAGTCAAAATCGAAATATGCTAATTGCAATAGCTACAATTGCAGCTCTTCTTCAAACTTGCGCACTACTTCCTTATGTAGGTATGAGAGGGTGAGTACAAATGAGCTCAAAACCCCTCTATTTATAGTCCTCTAAGTCACTTAACTGGGTCGACTTCTTCTCTCGGAGGCTAATAACTTAATACAAATCATTCTCTTGAGCCAAATTATCTTCTAGGGTTATTAACCAACTATTTAGGGTTTCTTCTTGCCTCCTAGAATATTCTATTCTCGTCAGGATTACACGTGGAGGTAAATACCTCCTGCAGGTACCATTATATCAACACTCCCTCCTAGCTAGGGAGGTATTGAAAACAATGATCTTGAGCACAAACATACCATTGAACCGGTAGCATTACCATAATCGTATAGACTATCTCATGATTAGATCACAGGCACCATCATCACTATCAGTGTCATCTGACAATATTAATTGCATCATCTCTCAAAACCATACTCCATCTGAGTAATTAGACATGATGTTGATTAAGTCACTCATTCCAAGGAGTGATACAAAGTACCATTCTTCTAATCTAGACATACGTCCTAGAAGAATGACTTTCCCACCAAATGCTAAAATATGTGCCATGGACTAGAGAGACCATTCCTATAGAAATGTCAATATAGGACTATTTTCTAATCAAGTTATAGATATTTGTCTCAACCTGTATGCCTTAGAAAAATATCGGTCTTGAACCATTTTCCTAATCGAGCCACAAACTGTGCCTTAGGAAAATACTAGTCCATGACATGTCAACAAAATGTCAACCTGGACCATTCTCCATAGAGAGAATACCTATCCAACAACAATCTGTTCTATCTGAACCATTCTCTGCCTGAAGAATGTTTGTCCATGATCACACTGACTATCAATATAGATGATAATCATTTTCAACACTACTGATAATCTACATGGAAAACAAAAGAATTTTATTCAATAGAACACAACTGTGTCTATCCATAGTAGTACACAACTACAATCCAATGGTACACTACCACACCACGTAGCACACAGCTACTTAATCAGCGACACATAGTCACAACCAGTGGAACACATCCACCATAGTAGCATACATATACTATCCAGAGACATACAGTCTCCATAGAAATCATATCATCTGATATCAACCTGCACTGAAAAATAATGTCATGATATAAACTAAATTATCTGGGCCATTCTTCCACTCACATTTGTGAGATATGGAAGAGCATCTGCCCTCAGAAGGTAAAATATTAGTCATGAGCTACTGGACTATTCTTGTCAAGCATAGAAGAATAACTGTCCTAATTTTTGAGCCTGGACCATTCACCTATCTGGGCCATTCCTCCGACACTAACAAAAGTGAAACCTGGAGAGAATGAGTTTTCCCTAGAGAATGCATGTCCCTGATTGTTGAACCTAGACCATTCACCAATTTGGGCCATTCCTCCGGCACTAAACAAAGTGCAACCTGGAGAGAATGAATCTTCCCTAGGGAATGATTGTCCGGACCATTTCCTAAGAAAATGACTGTCCTACACCAACCTCCAAACCAAACCATTCTTCGAAACTGCTCACAACTGTGAGATTTGAAAGAATGATTGTCTGATGAGGCAGACCATTATTCTTTACCATTACTGAGAGTGACTACCAATAAGAGAGACTATCCTAGACCATTCCCCCACACTAGCCACAAGGGGAATCATTGTC
>CBVK0100964411.1:0-10280 GCA_900067695.1 Picea abies | reverse complement strand
CTTAAGAGGAAACACATGTTCTTAACCATTAGGCCCACTCAGGCTGTAGGCCTAATGTTTAAATGTTTGAATTTTGTCAATATTCCAAGTTATTTGTATGCATGGTTTTTAAATTAGTTGATACATGGTTTTTGAATTCTCAAATTTAAACTTGTTATATAATGCATATTTGAACTTTATGAGTTTTATTAGAATGGTTTTCATAACATATTTTTTTTTGGAAAAATAGATTTATATATAAAATATTATAGGTTTTCATAAATTAACAAATTTTAGATTTATTTTAATAAAAAATATATATAATTTTTTTTATAAAGAATTTTTTTATAAAATAAAATAAAATAAATTAATTTTTTTTTTTAATTTTAGATTTATTTTAATATTGTAAAAGTTTTATTATATAGAAAAATAATAGAAAAAGAAATGGATTGATTTTGGAATATAACTTAACATTGTTTAGGTTTGGTTAAATGTCGAAAATTTAATCAAAAAATTATTCCAAATAACTTGGTTTTCCCTGAATAACAGTGATGCACAGTTTTAACGTTCTATTCAGACTGACCTAATCGGCTTTATTGTCAAGAAAAAGGAAACCCCACTGCCAGCATAGATATACCATAACAGCATGTAGAGAGGGGAGTCTTTCATGCATTTAACCTGGAGCGTACTTGCATTTAATCTATTGACCAATAGAGGCGATCACGTCCATGGATTCTGAAGAGACGTGCAAAAAGATATTGCATTCAGCTGTCTTGTCTGACTATAATTCGATTGGAAATCTTCACAGATTTTTTTATTTTTTTCTTATATCAAATTATCATGTCAAAATACTGCATTCACATGTGACCACTATATATATATAACAAAGAAATGTATATATAAATATATAAAATCATCATGAAATCATCATGTCCAAAGATTACATTGACAAGTGGGCTTGCATAGCTTAAATATTAAGGATTTGAATTTTTTTAATATTTGTATTTAAAATTTTATTAAAAGATTAAAAAATGTTGGAAAAACAATAATTATTGATATTACATTATCTTTCTCATATAGAGAGAGAAGAGAATTGTTATAATCTTCTTTCTCTTCTCATTTAAAAAAAATTGATAATATTTGGACTTTATATATATATATATAGATATTTAATTATATATGTATTAGTTAGGTTCAAATGGTAAATGTGTGGGTTTTATTTGAATAATTATTATCAATTTAAATAATTTTAATGTGAATAATGTATTTTTCATTTTTTGAAGTATTTATATTCTAAATGTTGTAGGAATTGATTATTTTGTGTCCATTCAAAATAATAAAAGAGAAATTGACATTTTTATTAAAAATCTCACAAGAATCATTTTGAATTGACGGCATTTTAGATATCAATAGTTAACATTGCAAAGTCAAGTTGGTGTTGAATGCTGTCAATTTGTTGTACAATTCATTTCTACATCCAAAACAACAATTTTAACAAGAATTGCAATTTCAGCAAAGATTTTATAGTCAGATCTGATTTTGTTGATGGAAAACAAAATTGTAACATGTTTAGTCTTCTTCATTATTATAAAATTATTATTTATAAAAAAATCAATATACTTAGTTACTTCAAGCTTTTACAAAAGTTTTTTAGTGTCTCTATGAACATCTTTTAAGAGTGTACTTTTAATTCTAAAATGCAAAGGTAGTTTTCTAAATCTTAAATGAGACTACACAAAATATTTCAAGTCCAAAAACAACTTCATATCTAGTTTTCCAACTAACATTTAAAGTAAGGACTTAGAAAGTGAAACCTCTCTATAATAACAAACTCATATTGAATCAACATACCTTAAGAGAGCCCTTTCCAAATGGGTTTTCTTGAAAATATGTTTCTAAGAGAATTACACAAGATTTTAACATTCACGCTTAACAAAACAATTTCAAAACAAGTATAAGTTTTAGAAGAAAATAAATTTAAAATATAATATACAATTGAAAGAGTAAAAATTACACACCATTGGTTAGAGGATTCAATGAAGAATCCACCATGTAAATGATAGAGATGAAAAAGTTACATCCTTAAGTTGAAACTACAAAATTTCATGTAGAAAGAGGCCTTAAGATTTCTAGTTTTTAAACCCTTTATGGAGCATTATAACTTGATTGAGCACTTAAAAGACATTTTCAAAATATAAGGTCTTCTTGGGTGAAAACAAAAATGAAAAATCACTAGCCAACTCAAGTAGTTATTTTGTCATTGTGAAAAAACAAAAAACAAGAAAATTCTCTCACTTTAATAGTAATTTACATTAATAAGCTATCAAGGTGGGGATTGTGAAAAATCACAAAAGGAAATATGATTCTCAATGAGTTGACAAAGATGAAGTGATAGAAAAATCTAAAGAGAGGATGATATAAAGATAAGTATATGAGAAAATGTAGGTCAACTCGTTGCCCAACCTTTGGTGCATCTAATTGGAGGGTCTTTAGGGCATCCAATTTGGGGCAATATTGGTAATTTTTTATCACATTACCCTAATGCATATTATACTCATAGTTTTGATTTATACTTTAGTTTATCATTTATATTATGTTTTAAATGTAACACACGTGCACAAAAAATTGATTAGACTATGCAGGGATAGAATTGAATCAATTGTTGCAAGACCTTGCCTTATCTCAAGTTTCGAGAATAACTAGGAGGTGTAGCAACTTTGAAAGGGGCATAAACCTTTTAGAAATTTTGGATGGAAACACAAGAGAAGAATCTAGGGACTTGAGCTTTAATTGGATAGTTAGAGAATATGTTAGTAACATATAAGTATTTTTTTTTATCAAAATTTAGTGATCACACAAGCTCGAGTCCTATATGGATTGATAAAACACAAAAAAATATAATATGCAACAAAGCTCTTTGAGATGTTAAACATGCAAAGGCACATGAGTATGATTTAGAAATGCATAAAAAGCATTATCTTTGATTGGAAAATCAAGGAAACTTGATATTGAGTTTCTTATTGGGAAATTACAATTGTTGTTGTGTCACCAAGGACTTCAAGAAGTTGAATGGTGATGTCGAAATTGCTCCATGTTTCAAGAAAAACATTGCATTTAAGCATACTAAATTCAAGGTTCATATAGATGAAAATGATGAAGCTGCATACTGGGTTCTTATGTGTAGGAAACCCAACTGAGATAAACTTTCAAAAGGAATTAGAGAGGTGGTAGAGTTTTTGGAAACCCATTTTCATGCTATACTAGATCAAAATCATTTTTTGTTGTGACACTTATCTAGTATCATGTATGATGAGCATTGTAAACACATAATGGAGACGCCACAAGTTGAGCTATTTGAGAAATTTCAAGAAAGAAATCTTGGTGTCAAGATCACCACTAACATGTTTGATAAATTGAAATTATGGAATATTAGGCCCAACATAGTTAGTGACACTTTTTTTTGTTGGCACCACCTTGAATTACATCTCTATTATGACACATTCATAGATTTCTATAGAAGGCACGGACTAGGTGACCCTCCTCTTACATAATGCACAATTTTATTTCAATGATATCATGTAGAAGGGATGCCAAATATGTGTAAAATATGTGCAAAATATGTGCATGTAGAAGAAGATGCCCTAAATTTGATAATATGACACTATTTCATAGGAATTCTCCTATGAATCCCACACACTTTAGATTATCATATATCATTATCCATGGAGGAGATATGAGTATGTTAATATGAATCCATCTTCTTCTTCGAGTGTGGTCTCTAAAAGGATTGACATGCTAGATGATGATATCCATATTTTAGAATTCATGGGGAAATTTCAAAATTATATTTATAAATATATCAAACACTTTTATAGGTCTAGATGGAAATCTTGCCAATTCAAACAGTCTCACATGGTATTCAAGATGGACACAATCTGATCAGTGGTATATTTCACTAAGAATTACACATTTTCTCTTGAGAGAGAGATACATCATGCATACTATCAGGTCAATCCATGAAGCTGGGTAACACTTGTTGGCAAGGGACAAGCAATGAAAATGGTTGTTCCAAACCCTCAATGGATGTATTTTTAAGAACTCAATCGAGGGGTTTTTATGGATGAAACAAACCCTCGATCAAGGTGTCACATTGGTTAACAAAACTCCAATTGAACTCCATAGATTGATTGAGCTCCATTTTTTTAATAAAAATAATGAATGGAGCTATGAACTTAGATTTTTTGTCTTTTCTCAAATTGTGATCATTCTAGAAAATCTATCTTTACCCATGGGCTAACCCAGCTCTGACACAAACTATGAAGGTCCAAAAGGTATCTCCAACAGAAATGGTTGAACGTCGGAAGCAAAGACTTTTTTATTATTGTGATGAAATGTATGCATTGGGCCATAAATGTCGTCAACAAAAGTTCTTCCAAATTGATGGGTTAGCTTCCACTGCCTATGAGGACATACCATCAAATGAGTCTCTCGACTCCAAGGACACAAAACCAATTTCCCAAATACCAAATCCAGTTGGAACCCCTGTGGAACCTGTCGTATCTCCCCATGCCCTCGCAGGTATTTTTGCCCCACGGACATTAAAGATCAAGGGATACATCAAACATAGTTCGGTCGTGGTATTGATCGATATTGGCAGCACCCATAATTTTATTCACTGCAAGGTCATTGAGGAGGTCAACTGCTTTGTCAAACCAATTTCTAATTTTCAAGTTCTCATAGATAATGGAGGTATGATGAAGTGTGGGGACCACTGTGAAAAATTAAAACTCCAAATGGGCGATTATCATCAGAAAACTCACATGTTCTCTATTTCCATGGGGGGTTGTGATATTGTCTTGGGTGTTGAATGGCTTCAGACCTTGGGACCAGTTGCCATAGATTATCAAGATTATATATGAGTTTCATGTAGGATGCTCACACCTATACCCTCTGAGGCATCCAAGTTGGCTCTCTATAAATAATTAGTTCTCATCGGATGGAAAACTCTTGAAGAAAGGCCACCATGGTGTGATTGTTCAACTTAATTCCATACAGGTAAGCGATCATTCATCTCCCACAGTACCTCCTAACCTACAACTGGTCTTGGACAAGTACCACCAGGTCTTTGAGCTACCAAAGGACTTACTTCCCTCCTGGGGTGATCATGATCACAACATCCCTCTCCTTCTGGGCAATCAGACCCCCAATGTACGTCCCTACCGGTATCCATTTGCTAAAAAAAATGGAATAGAAAAAATAGTGCAATAATTAGTGGAGGTTGGGGTAATTCGCCCAAGTACCAACCCATATTCCTCCCCAGTTGTGATGATCTTAAAAAAAAAAGGTTCTTTGCGCATGTGTCCATATTTTTTTCCCTTAATAAACTGACCATTAAGCATAAGTTTCCCATTCCCGTTATTAATGATTTGTTGAATGAACTCCAGGGTGCCTATTTCTTCACAAAATTAGTCCTTCGCTCAGGTTATCACTAGATCCTAATGAAGGAAGTCAATATTCCAAAGACTGGTTTCGGAACTCATGAAGGGAATTATGAATTCTTGGTAATGCCTTTTGGCCTTTGCAATGCCCCATCTAGCTTCCAAAGTCTCATGAATAAACTATTGAAACCCCACCTTCGGAAGTTTGTTTTGGTCTTCTTTGATGACATACTCATTTACAACCGCACTTGGGATGCCCACCTACTCCATGCGGACAAAGTACTTCAATTGTTACAGGACAATCAATTGTTTGTCAAAAAGACCAAGTGTTCTTTTTACAGGACAATCAATTGTTTGTCAAAAAGACCAAGTGTTCTTTTGGGGCAAGCGAGGTCAAATACTTGGGACACAATGTGGGTCATGAGGGGGTAAGAGTGGACCCAAAAAATATTCAATCCATGCAATATTGTCTAAGACCCATGACCTTAAAGCACCTTTGGGATTTCCTTGGCCTTACTGGATACAACAGGAAATTTGTCCACCATTATGTCAAAATTGCTCGGCCATTGACAGACCTTCTTAAGAAGAATGCATTTCATTAGACACTTGTCACTGACAAGGCCTTCACATATTTAAAGCAAACCATGTGTACTACCCCATTCTTAGCAGCTCCTAACTTCAACAAAAAATCAATTGCACAAAATCATTGTTTTCGCTCTTTTTGCCAATTTTGATTGTTTTCACTAAAAGGGATGTTCAATCATTGTCGCAAATCCAAATCTGGATTTTCAAGTTGCTAAGTGTTCCTCATGACCTGATTTACCTTCTAATATAATTATATTTCCCGTCCCAATAAAAAAATGGTGCTATTGTAGGAAAGCATGAAAATCTAAACTTTCTTATCAAAGAATTGCCAATTATCCTAACATGGTGTTTTGTAATGCAAAAAAATCATGTCAAAAGGATATATTGAGGAAAACCAAGAGTATCATGATGTATTATATGTATACTACAAATCCAAATATTCATATGGAATTAATCTATTCCAACTTGGCATAAGTTATAGGCTCCCAAAAATGACAATTTTCAGTTTTTCACACTTTTGCCAATTTTGAAGAAATGCACACAAGATAAAAAAAAAAAAAAAAAAAAAAAAAAAAAAAAAAAAAAAAAAAAAAAAAAAATCCATATTAGATAAATTCTTAGGCATATTAATTGTGTATATATATGCTATGTTTCTTCTAATTTACTTTGGACTCATGAAAAAAGGTTAACAAAAATCAACGTTTGTGCAGGATTGTTATCTTAGTCAATGATGTTCCTACATCAACAAATAGTATTCCTTGATGCATAGATGTTGGACTCTGGATGTATAATTTCGGTTGTCGATGAATGTTCAAATTTTTTATAGTCCTCTTGGAAACATATTTTTAGTGGGACACATTAAAAATGCATTAGAAATGGTTCTCTTAAATGAAGTTGATTCATTGTGTATTTTTCATTATAGAAGGTTTTGATGCTTAAAACATAGTTACCATCTTGATGAGAACTGTGACCTGAAAATGGGAACTATAGCCCTAAAAACACATATTTTTGCATTAAAAACACCAAAATCAACTCTTAAATCGAAAAGTGGTGCTATTGGTAACACGTTTTTTTGTCTAAGGTTAAAATTGAAACTTATTTGAAACCATAGCCTCAACTACTATTATTCCAATCTCCAATTCAAAAAGTGGTCCTCGGTTAGTAGCACCCCCTTCTCTTGGGGCTTAAATTTGTAACATTTTTAGAACCATGACCTTAACAACTAGTACTGTTGCAACAAAAATAAAAAAATTGACTCTCAAATCAAAAAGTGATGCTACTAGGAGCACCATTTTTTTCCTAGCTTAAAATTGCAACATTTTTTAAACCATGACCCTTAAAAACAATATTGTTGTAAACAAATAATAAAATAAATATTAAAATGCTCACTCAATGTTAATTTAAAAGAAGAAAAAAAATAGCATAAACTCCTAATATTCCCTTGATCTTCTCTCACCTCACTTAAAAGAAAAATAAAAAAATAATCATTAGAGAAAAAAATTAAATGACAATTTAAAAAGTGAGAAAAAACACCTTCCCTTTTAAAAATTAAAAAGAGGAAAAAGAAACTCATCCTTATCCAACAAGAGACCCCCCAGATGGAGATGGATTTAAGGCCAAGAAAACAAAAATCATGTTATTAGAAGGAGAAAGAAGAAAGAAGAAATCATGTTATTAGAAGGAGAAAGAAGAAAGAAGCAGCATAGTGTTCATAAATTGGAATAATGAGATTTTGTTTGCTATAATAATAGGAGCTTTTGAGCCTATCTAAATCTTCACTATTCATTTTTTAATTCTTTTTCTAGTAGAGGGGGAACTGAGTAACGAATTACTTTGTTCCTGGATAGAAATTTTTTCTCCATTAACTAGAAACATTCTATAGATTGTTGGGGAAGTACTACTTGATCATCCCTACCAACGCCAAGTGCTTAAATGACATCCCATTTTGATGGAAACATCTTTGATATGGAAAGAGGTTGATATTTTTAACCAATCCTTTTCATATCTCAGTGTTCCTCACCACCTACCCTTGCTCAAATTTCGGTGTGTATGATGGTAACTTCATACATATCTCTTGTTTTGCCACTATTTAGCCCTGATAACTAATATATGAACTAGGGGTATATAGTTCTCATTGATTGTGCATTCTTTCACCTGATCCTGCACGTGGGGAATAGGACTCAATCATCTTACTGTGGATTCATAAATTGTTCCACTTCATTTACCATTGAGTGATTCCTTAGGGACCTTAGCGTATGATCTGGGTTGTTTCCCTCTTGACTCTAGATCTTATCACCCAAATTCCATCTCTTTGTACAATTGATTAAGCCTATACCTAGATTTTCCTTGGGTTTGGTCAAGCTTTTGGCCACCCTGGCCCATTGAGTGCTTTACCTCAAGCCATATTATATGCACATTCTACTAAAATGGATTTCGCAGAAAACTAGCTATATTTGATATTGGTTGACCTTTCACCCCTAGCCACAAGTCATCCCCATATTTTTCCACATATGTGGGTTCAATCCTCCAAGGCTTGTTGGAGTTCTCTTCAACTTGTTCATGGCTAGATAGATCGTATTCGAGTCGAATAGTCACAACTGGGATATTCCCTGACTGGAAAGCGCCTCTGAAAATATAGTAAAAATTAAAAAAATATAAACACCAAAAAAAATCTAAAAACATTAGGAAAACTACTACTCCACAACAATAATAATAATAATATCAAACAATTTTTAAAAGGGGAAAAATAAAAAAACAAACAATAAAAAACAATAATAATAAACAAATGAAAAAAACCATGTTGGGGGCAATTCACCACTCCCCTACATCCACCAACATGCATTTTCTCTTTTTTAAATTTCTTTTTTTTCACTTGTTTATTTCTTTTTTTTTTTCCTTTTTTCTTTTTTTTTAACTTTTCTTTTTTTCTTTCTTTAAAAAAAATTGTTAATTGTTAATTTTTCTTTTTTCTAAATTTTATGTTCTCTCGAGAAAAAGAATGGTGATTCTAGAGCACAACTTTTTTAAATAGGGGTAAAAATAGCTAAGTTGAACTCTAAAATAATGAGAACTATGGAGGGTCCTCCTCAAGTAGGTAACTATGTTTTTATTTGAATAGTTACTTTATATGTTATCTAGGAAGTTACATGTGGATTTGTTTTTAGGTATAGAGTATTTTGTCTAGTATCAACTATGCAACATTTATCCAAAGGACCATTTTCCTTCTAAAAGATTCTCATGGTTGCTCTATTGAGATACAACTTGCCCTAAAAACCTTTCTACAAAATTGAAATAATTGTAACATCGAAGGAATCTTTTATGGCACAACATCCCTCCAAGCAATTCTCCAAAACTTCTAGTCCTAAAAAATATGGTTTTGTAAACCCACCTATCTCTAGTCGCTTTCAAGAATTCCCACTGTTCGACACTTATTGAGACCATCTATCTCCTCAATGTGTCATTTTAACAACTATTGGTCTACATTTACCATATTTGTTTTATACATGGGTATGCCACATATTAGATACAATGCATCGTCTATGACCTTTTAGTTTCCATTCATTCACATTAATCGCTTGGCCATTGTTTTGTTCATTTGGTTGAGGCAACACACTACACCATTTTTCTTGTCATTTACCATAAAATATTTGAAACAAATACAAGCTTAATTCACATATGTCACAGGTCATAGGTCACGGGACAAGGCCAACAATATCAAAATTGGTTATCACTAAAATGTAATATAGTTACATGTTGTGAATGACATGTCCCCTCCTCAACGAATGTGGTTATACAAAGCAAAAACATGATGCCTTTGGTGAAAATAATAATAATAATAGAGATATGGGTTTGATGAATTGAAGGAGAAATTAATAATAAAAAAATATATATCACAAGGTGAGATTAAGTCGCATAGGCCTACTAAAGGTTTAGAAGATATGTTAAAAAGTTAGTGAAGGTTTGGCAATCCTTGCTTGCAAAAATGTAAGATAAAGATTAACAATTGTTTTTTATGTCCTCGTTGGATATATGAGTCTAATGGTTTAAAATATTACAATTACCTATGACATTTGTCCTTTCATTTTACTGTCAGCTCTAAATCTCCTAATTTGTTTTACTCCCTTGAATCATTTCACCTATATTTTGGCCCTAATTTGTTTATTCTCTTACTCTGTTAAGAACCAAATACCTGAATACAAAATATCACAATGGATCCAAAGTTATCTGGATACAATCACCACACAAGGTATATAAAACCATATAGAAAACCACCACTTT
>CBVK0100964410.1:0-10280 GCA_900067695.1 Picea abies | reverse complement strand
GTTCCAAAGACTAGATTCCCTACTATGTTAGACATTCCCCTTTTCCTTAAGTTTCCCATTTTCTTCTTAGTTCAGATTTAGCAAGTTTAGATATAAAAAATAATTTACCCTTTTAATAATTTAATCCTTCATTAAAATTTCACTTTAATTATTAATGTTTGAATTTTTTTTACCCCACCTTCTTGTTATATGTCCATTCAATTTTCTTTTTGTTTACAAGTTCTACTTAGACCTAGGTTTTAAATTCAATAGGATTGGTGACAGTTTGTAAGGGAAAATTAGTTATTAAACTTTACTCATACCATCATTCATTTTACGGCTGACCAAGTCCTAAGGAGGCATAGTTTTCTAGGTACTAGGTTTATCAACTTACGAGAGCTAAAAATCATGGCGTACCCTTCAAGACGCACTATGTTCTCCAAGGGTGCCACTCGCTTTCATTCCTGTTTCATTTGTGCGACGTAACCTTCAAGACGCACTACGTGCTCCAAGGGTGTCACTCCCCTTTTGACTGATTTTGGTAGACATCAAACCCCTGGAGTCAATACTCAGTCAGGTGACCTTGTGGGAGACTAAGGGCCTCTAAGGAATAAGGACCATGTCTTATTGCATGCCCCTTAGAATCATCGTGAGAAACTATCACAGTCTTCCCTCACGATATCATGGATCTCTCGAACTAGGTAATCGTTAACCTACAGTTCGAGCCACGAAGAGAGTGCTAGTAGGCTCTGGCAGGGATGCTGCCACATCTCTCCCTCAATATATCTAGTTTTCATGTGTGACCCCTTTACTCCTAATGTGAGTCTATTTAGCATGCTATCGTCATCCTGCATCCATCAACAAAATGTGTCAGTGATAACAATCTACATCATAATATATAGTCATATGCCACATATGTAATATGAAAACATTCAAACCATAACCGTCTTCTCCCTGACTCGATCAGGAGTCCAAGGAGATCCTTCGATTCCATATACATATTCAAACATCCAGAGTCCTCCACACTCAGGAAAACTAGTCAATAGCACCTGTCGATATAAATATCATAAAATAACATATCATCAAATCCACAAACATACCTGTCGATATAAATATCATAAAATAACATATCATCAAATCCACAAACATCGTCATGCTCCATAATCGAATCAGTCAATCATATAGTGAACCAGATCACTTGCACACAAGTGTCCACAAGAATAAGTCACATTGGGTGTGCTAAAGAGAGGGATGTTACACGAAAGCATAATCAACGTGCAATAAAGGAGGCCCCAAGAGTAGTGCATCAAGTGAAAATATAAAAGGATCCGAGTCAAAATTTTGAAATTGGAGCTCTCTAGAATCATCATACTCAATAATACACCTAGCCCCAAAAGAAGCAAACGAGAGACCACCACCAACTATCTGTCATTCCCAGGTGTAAAAAGAAAATAAACGAATTTCACCCAAACTACAAAATCCAGTTTTAAAGTCAAGGCTATTGGCACTTAACCCAACTAGCACATGGGGCTCTACATTATCAACACCCAACACAATTACTTCCCATAATTTATTGGAAAATAAAAAGCAAGGAGAAAACTTGTTAACTGGGCATGATTTGGCTGAAAAATGGATATCCTTCAACATAAAACACTTGTTGTCCCAATCTCTCATCAACCTGTTCCTATTCACCTTTGAAGCACTACACCAGAGACCAAATTAACCACAAGCAATGAGAGACATGATGAGAGATGAAACACTGCAAATCAAGAGCCCATACAAGCTAGCATAAATGATGGATGTAATTGTTGAGGGCTATAATTGTTGCATGGAGAATGTGATTACGACAACCGAACATGTGCCCAACCCATCTTCAACCCTTCACACCATATTCTAGCCAAACCCTATACTAAATAACCCCATCAAACTCTATGGAATGTGCAAAGAAAACCTTCCACCATTGACACCAATTATACCCTCTCCTAGTGTTCACCCATATTTAGCCCAATGGTCAGCTTCATTGTTTAGCTCACATTTGATATGAAAAAACCTATATGCTTCAAACCCAGTTAGAAGAATGATATCCCTAGATATTTCACCTTGAATGGCCTTTGAACCAATGCCAAATTCATGGATGAGAAGCCCAAAATAATGAGCTTCTGAAGTCCTTTATTCTTTCCCAATCTAACACCTTGCCACAAGGCGTATCATTCTACAAAATTATTTGAAGTATTCCCTAACCCCCAAGTATAATGGAGAATAATATTCTCTCTTGGATTTCAAATTATCCCCCGACACCTGCCACCCTTGCCAATAACTTTACTTCCTCTCTTTCGAAGAATATTTTTAAATTGAGTATTTTTCTTAGAGGAACTCAAATATGTAATTGGTTTTTACAATTTGTGCTCATAAAGTTTTATAATTTAATCTAAAGTGTGTTCCCCCTTTTTTCCTTTGGAAAAACGTGTAAAAAAAAAAAAAAAAATCTTCCTTTTTCTTTTTTCCTTTGGAAAAACGTGTAAAAAAAAAAAAAAAAAATCTTCCTTTTTTGGCCCAAGAAAGAGCTATGATACCAAACATTATGTTTTTAGATCTAAAAATACAATATAGAAGATAAACTCTTAACTTCAACAACAAAACAAATCGTACACACAAAAGAATGAACACAAGAATTAGAGAAAATCGTTGAGATAGGGCAACACTATCAACTATTCCTTAAGGAAAGAAACACTCCTCAAGCAATAATTGTTTGTCTATTACAATATACATCACTATGATTCATTAAATTGCTTATACTTCTATATATAGTAATATCTACCTCCTAGGAACATTTTAGAGAAGGAAAATTCTAGTAGGTTAAACCTTCTAGTAAACCTTCTTACATTCATTAACCTCCTAGGAACATTCTAGAGAGGGAACAATCTAGTAGGAGGAACCTTCTAATAATCCTGCTTACATTCATCTTTTCACACTATTACATAAGTCACATTTATTAAAAATTACCTCCATACACAGAAATGCATAGTCATATATCTATTATTATTCTCATTGGGTACCTCCCTAGGCACCCCATATTCTTGCCCTAGGTACAGTACATAGAGGAGAAAGTGAAGAAGCTTGAAGGAGACATACCAACTATAAAATTGACTAACCCACAAACTTCAAAAGGTGACACAAATAACAATATGTTTTCTATTAGTGAGTCTTAGGCCTTGCATGCTCATACTTCTCATAGTAAACGGATATACTACTTTGGTTGCACCCATCATATGGTTAAAAATACTTGCCTCTTTTCTTCATTAAGTAAAATTACCCAAAACAAATGTAGCATACTAAATTCCAGAATAGTGTGATCATGGATGTATATCATGTACTTAGGTTAAACACAAATTTGTTATGTGTACCACAACTAACTGAGAAGGAAATAAGGTAGAATTTTGGCCAAATTGGTTTGTTGTGAAGGAGATGCAATATAACTTTATTGTTGTCAATGAAGGCTTCCTTAACCCTAAGGACATATTTTTTAGGTTATGTGACTTTCCTAAGAAGAAAATCTATTTCTAGGCCTTCTAGTATAAGGATTGAAAATGATATCACCTATATTTGAAAAGTATGTCAGTGTTGTGTGTGGATTGAACAAATCCTTGCATGGTTTGAACATCCACCCAAAGGCATGGTATTAGAAGATTGATCATTTTTTCATAATCTCTATTTCAAATGTTTTGAATTAGATCATAGTATATATGTATTACATGTTAATGTTGAAACTTTAATTATTTTATTGTATATAAATGATTTGGTCATTAATGAAAACAATGTTGATTTAATTTTGGGTTTGAAGAAATAACTAACATATACATTTTCGCATTGACCTTAGTTTATTCCATTTATTTCTAGGCATCCAAGTCTTACAAATGGATAATACTATCTTTATTTGTAAACCTAAATATAAAAAATGTGTTGAATATTTTATCCAAGTATAGAATAGAAAATTGTAAACTATATGACCCTAAATATGTGTTGAATATTTTATATAAATCTAAAATAGACGACTGTAAACTATGTACTACACCTTATCAGTCTAGAATAAAGTTAGACAAAAAAAAATGTAGTTCTTTGAAAATTGACACTACACTTTATGAACAACTTATTGGTAATCACTCGTGATGTGGACTTTCCAAACGTAGTGTACTCTTCTTCTGGCTTGCCCAATCTTCATGTTCACATTTATCTTCACGAGATTTCATTTTAACTTATTTATGAAATTCTGTAGGTTGTCCAAGCCAGTGAAATTTCAGGACATATTGTCCAAGCCAGTGAAATTTCAGGACATAGTCCTTTTCCTACTGTTATGTAAATGATTCTACCACTAACAAGTCGTAAGGTTTGAAAGTTAGACATGTTTGGTACATCGTGACGAAGAGGACAATAAGCCGTATATTTTTACAATGACATATCAACATATTTTTTTTTACAATGACATATCAACATATGTAATAAATATATGTAATTGAATTCATTATATTATAATAAATTAGAATTGATTTTAGCTGTAACTGATTGACCACCATTTTTTTTTCCCTAAAATTCATTGGGAATGTTCAGGAATGTTTGGATGAAAATACTAGAACGTGATAAGCAATAAATATTTGACAATAACTTTACACTGCAATTGAAAGATATAAATTGAATTCATTATATTACAATAAATTAGAATTGATTTTAGCTATAACTGATTGAATACCATTTTTTTCTCCATAAAATTCATTGGAAATGTTTGGATGAAAATAATAGAACGTGATAAGCAACACAATTTTTTTTTTCCCTAAAATTGGGAATGTTTGGATGAAAACAATAGAACGTGATAAGCAATAAATGTTTGACAGTAACTTTACACTGCAATTGAAAGAAATAAATTAACATATACACTTGAAAGATATAACATATATATCATTGTTGTAACTGCAAGATATAAATGTATACATCATTGGATGTACACTCTTTATATACAATAACATATATCCTTTTCTTATTATGTTTTTTTCAGAGATTCTAACAACAAGAATATCAAATTTAGTATATCGCAGTGAATATCAACAGATGCAATCGGATACTATTGAATTCATTAAATTGCAATAAATTAGAATCCATATTAGGTATAATGGATGGAATATAATTTAATTTTTTGGAATTCATGGAGAACTATGTATTTTATAAAAATAGTTAAATACATTATATAAGTTAATATATATAATAAGGAGAAAATTGTGTCCCAGGGTTTTCATAGTCTTGAGTTAACAAACTTAATTCAAATCTTATTTACAAAATGTAAAAGAGCAAAAAAATAGGAAATTTGAAACAAACTGTTTTGGGTTAATGCTTGGTTTGAAGAGGAATGCAAAACAGCAAAGAAAACTTTGGAAAGGTCAAGTCAAAAAAACATAAACATAAAAGCCTACAAACAAATCGTAAAAAATAAAAAAACTAATTTTATGATGTCAAGGAGGGAGGAACTAATTTTCTTGGGGAAAAATAAGCCCAAGTTATTTTGGAAAGAACTTCAAACCAGAAAGAAATAAACCAAAAATAATATCACAGCTTCTCAATGGTTCTAGTATGCAAAACAACTTTATGAGCAAGATCTTAAGGTTGACCCTTTGGTCAACACTACTACTAAGCTATTCACAGTGCAAAAGATTGAGGTGGGTATCAAAAAGTTGGAGGTTGGAAAAATAAAAGATTTAGTCTAACTCCAAACAAAATGTCTTAAATGGGGTTCAAAAACTCTTGCACTGGAAATTTTCAACAACAACATTCAGCAACTATTCCCTACAAGAGTCTAGCAATATGGCTTTTCAAGAGTAAGGATGTCAACAATCCCTCCGTAAGACTATAATGATAAACCCTTTGTTTGCAAAGTTAATAGGAAGTATGCTAGAAAATAGAATCAACAATTGAATGGAAGAAAAAGATAAGCGCCCCAAAGAATAAGCAGGTTTCAGACCTAAACACTCAACTATTGATCACAGTATAACATTTCCATAGGTTTCAGACCTTTGGGCAAGAGGTTTCAGCCATTTTCCAAGTGTGTATGTTCTGCACCTTAGGAAAAGTGGAAACAGAAAAACATTTCATTTTAGAGTGTAAAGCTTTCAAAGACAGCAGGGACAGTTATGTAAGTATCTTAACAGCTAGCTCTTGGAATAATTTATCCAGCCAAGAGAAAGTGGAGAAATTAAAAACTGAAATGCAAAAATCAGTAAGTATGTTAAATTGTCTGTCCCATAAGCTATTAGTAACCTCTTGAACGTTAAAATTTATTTATTTCTTTCTATATTTACATAACTTTGCCATGAAAAGTGGAAATGTACCCATTTGGCTCTGTTAGGCCTTTCAAAATTTCTTAAATGCTGTAAGGACAAGCACCTGATATTTAATAATTACAATAGAGGGGCACCATTTTGTATTCACTAGTATTTTGCAGCTTTTACGGTTTGAATCCTGTCCAGAAAAAAAATGCATTGCGTGTATTGTACCATCTTTGAACATCTAATACTGAACAGGTGGTAAACTGAACAGGTGGTAACCGCTGCACGGTGCCACACTACCGAAATCTTTGCGGTGATTCTGGGCCTCCACAAGTGATAGCAATGTTGGAGTGTTTTCCCATCAGTTTGACTTTAGATATAGTATATTAAGGTTCGCAATGAATGAATGATGAACCAGAACAGCGCGTATCAGTTTCAGTCTTCCTGTTTTGAAATTTCGTATTCACTACATTTAGGGTAATAACCAATCACTATGAGCCCATCTAATTTTTTTTTCTTCTAACGGTTATTTATTATATATATATTTTTATATCTCATTACCACTGGTTTTGTTTAGCATTATTATGCTTTTATTTGTTTTCTTTTATAATGAATCTAGTGTCCACTGCTAAAAATACTGGAGGTTTCAAAATTATATATATTTTTTATATCTCATTACCACTGGTTTTGTTTAGCATTATTATGCTTTTATTTGTTTTCTTTTATAATGAACCTAGTGTCCACTACTAAAAATACTGGAGGTTTCAAAATTGATACATAGTTTACATAAAAAAAAATTCAAACAACAATATGAAAATACTGGAGGTTTCAAAATTCAAACAACAATATGAAAATACTGGAGGTTTCAAAACCGATACATAGTTTACTAAAAAAACTCAAATAACAATATAAAAGTTCCAAACAGATGGGAGCAAACCATATTTTGAGAAATTTACCCAGATGGGAGCAAACCATATTTTGAGAAATTTACCCACTAGGCACTATATGGAAAGATCATTAAAATTAAAGAATGGATGTTATTAACTTAACAGGGTTAAAACATACATAAACATTAAATCATTATTATTAAAAAGTGTTTTATATATAACAATCATTCAATTATATATTAGTTAAGGATGATGGATTAGAGGGGTGAATGGGCTAGAGGTTAATCAATTTGTGATTAATAGATTATTTAAATTCATTGAAATCATAAAAACATTAATGCAAATTGATAAAAAAAAATAATTAAATATATAAATTAATTAAAATTACAAAGACATTAATAAAAAATTATAAGAAAATTGATTAAATATATTGAAAAATGTGTCAAATATTCTCCCATCATTTAAAATAAACCATTTAAAACTTTATTAAAAACTTTTCATATTAGATTTTATGATGATTGTATCAAGTTTTAATAATTTATTTTAAAAAATTCTAAACTAATTAAAAAATTACTTTTTAACTTTTTACTATTCGAGATTTCATTATATACATAAAATTTTGTAAATTTAGTAATAAAGAAAAAATGAACTTATATAAAATTATATACACTTATAAAAAAATTTATACACTTATTTTATTTTTATTTTTATATTTATATTGTACAAAGTTTTAAAATAATTCAAACATTCATAAAACAACGGCTTCTTGCTTTTGTCCATTCTTCATCCCTTATTTTTAGTCGATCTCAATGTGATCTATGTACCTCCTATTCCATGCAAATTGAGTAAAGTAAAATTTACTTAATCATAGAAACTAAGTTGGTGGAGCTCTTAATGAATGTATTCCATGTACTCGATACAACTCTAATAGATGTATTAATTTAGTGAAGGATTTATGTGTTCATGATTTGATCTCTTTATTAAAAACCGTTATTATACTTCAAAATTACTTTAAAATGAGATTAAAGTGAATTATATATATATATATATATATACATGTGTGTGTGTGTGTTTTATTTAGGTTTTTAGATCTTGAGTGGGTTTAATGGTTAAGAACACGTGTTTCCTCTTAAGAGGTTACAGGTTCAAATCTAGAGGGGGGTAGGGTATGTATATCTTCGCAGACTTTACCAGTCAAATCGCTGGGCGGAAGGAGGTCCCTTGTCCCATAAACAAGGGGGTCTCATACATCAATTTGGTGTGTTGGCTTGGCCGTGACCTTAAAAATAGATTATTATTATTATTATTATAAAGTAAATGAATATTAAAAGAATGTCACTCAAGTTTAGTCATTCTTAAGAAAATATTATTCCCTTAAGAATTATTATAGCTAGATACTTTTGTTCAGCCCTACATCATGACAACAACTTATGGTGTGTAAATTTGAGGCCCTACATCATGACAACAACTTATGGTGTGTAAATTTGAGGTCTATCTTTGTTTATGTTTTTTGAAAACAAAAAAATAGCTTTGTTGCTAGTGTCACTTATTCATACTTTCACCCCTTTCATTATGTGGTGTTTAGATTTTATAGACTAATGTTTTCCTCCACAAAAGTTGGTTATACTATAATTTAAAAGAAAAAAGTAGTAAAGTACTATAGTATCATCACATTACTTAGTAAAGTAGTTTCCTTGAGTAAAGTACTAAAGTCATCACACATCTATATCTTCTAGAGATAATGAGTTGACAATTAAGAATTGACTATAAGAGTCTATTAAGCAGTGAATTAAGTGATTGACTTGGGTCTGTACCACTTTGTTAGTTAGATCAACGAAATATACTGGTGTGCAAGACAAGGAACAATTCAAGGAGTTCATTATGCATTGTCACCAATATAAGTGGACCTCTTTTTCCTCACTTCAAGGGAGTTGGTTAGATCTTGGTGATATATAATATGAACTTATGAGTCAGTCTATGACATGAATGTGTGTACGTGTTATGTATGGAAATATTTTTGTTTCTTACACTTCTATGTATGTTCAACTATGCTCACATGCACTCACGTGCACTTAAGTGTTGTGATGGTGTCTTTAGACATCACCTCTTCTTAGAATACCTATCCTTGTGATCTACCTATTTCCCTAGTTCTCCAACTTAGTGTAAGAGCTATTGGTTTGAATTATAGCCCATTGTCTACAAGTCTTTTAGAGGCTATCAATTATACATTTTCTTAGGGAGTTAGATTTGTTTGGTAGATTGAATCAAGGATTAAACATGCACTATAAATTTGGGATTAAATATATAGATCAGCATCATGTGTTCCAAGCACAAGCTTGTGTTTATAAATGGTTACAATTATTGAATATGGACACAATATATGGAAGTTCTCTATCCATTTACAAAAACTATAGTTTCATATCTTAAGGATGAATAGCAAACATTTTTCATCAATGGAAAGAATGAAGAGGTTGTAGGGACCTAAATCTCCAGGGAGATTCACTTTCATAGAGGTGGGATCGACTATCCTAATGTTGTCTAGAAGAATATGGAGGCTTTGCTTGATAAAGCCATTGAAAATTAGGTTAAACAGATTGGAAATGAATTTATCTCTTTGAATCCTCTCTTCTTTGAAATAATCGAATATTACTTGGCTCACATCAAGGAAATTTAGTTGAAACTCGATGAGCATGGAAAGTATTTTTCAAAGAAGGATGGTCAAGTCATAAAATTAATCCTAAGATATCTAAAGACACCTTATGATGTGTTCTATTCAATGTTTTCTGATGGTTAGACTTTTAGAAAATATGCTTGTAAGGATTATTCTTTTGATTCTTTCTATGATTTTTTAAATATGAAATAGGAAAAAAATCTTTAAAAAATTGAGGTCAATCAACAAGCATAATTGATGAAGGGAAAGGGTCGAAAGAATTATAGAGAAAGAGGTTGATAATACAGTCAACAGAAAGAACCGATTGCATCTACCAAAATGTTAAGAGGAATCATGGTGATTGTACTTTTTTTTTTTGTAAGTGTTGGTATTATATAAAAATCCTTCTCAGAACCAGGATCAAGAGTACATTTACTGAGTCATTCGGTTGTAATT